>JARHVA010004805.1:282500-555000 GCA_037957365.1 Torreya grandis | reverse complement strand
ACAACATCAATCTCCAAGATCAAAAAACCTACACACAAGTGTCAAGATCCAATAACACTCCAAGAAAACATCAAAATAGGCCAAAGGAAGGTGCTTGGCCACCCATCCTTTAGGAATAATCACATTCAAAGCTCGCCAAGTGAGGTTCATGCATAGCCTCCCCCAAGCCCAAGGGAAATAGGCATGCCTCAAGCTTATATGCACAATGTAAGAATTTTTAAAAGGGCAATGGTTATAGGTGCCAATAATCAAGAGACAAAATAACAAGGTATTCACAATAAATATAAAATCACAAGGAAGTCATTAATAATTCACAAAAGGGAAGAGAAGAGGGAACTTTTTTTCAATTATCTCATAAGGTCACAAATGAACTCATTGGCTTACAAATTTAAATGCAAGAGTGATCATTAAGAAATAAATTTTCTTTTTAGACTTCTAAAATACCTGAACATACCTCCTAAAATATAACATGCCTCCTTAGACCTCCCATTTTCATAAAGGAGAGTGGATTTTTAACCTTGTGAAAAGGTTCCACTTTTCATAATAAAGTTCATTCCTTTAAATCTATAATGAGCTTGTCCAACAAGCCATGAGAAATAACTCCACTCTCTCATTCAAAAAATAAAAGAACTTGTCCTAATTCACATGGGTAGCATAGGGGTGCTCCCAACTACCATACCCAACACTCACACAAAAATAAAAGAAGAAGATAACAAGGAAGGGAAACTGTGGAAACAATATAAAATTAGAAAACTAAAATAAAATTTCTTAAAATAAGGGATTCAAATAAAACCAAAAACACTTATTCATGTTCCTATGATGGAGACTCATTCAAGAGGGAAAAAATAAGAGAATAAATTTAAAAAAAATAATTATATATATATATATATATATATATATATATATATATATATATATATATATATATATATATATATATATATATATATATATATATATAATTGTGTGGTGGGGGAGGGGGAGGCTGGGTAGAGCTAAATCTCTCTCCCCCCCCCCCCCCCCCTCATCCATTATAGGAAGGCAATATCAAGACATCTATCCAGCCCCCACACCTATATACTATAGAGGTTGGCAATAACTAAGGTAGCCACAACCCACCTATAGAGGGACAAGGCTTATAGAGCCAGCCACTAAGCCCCTAAAGAAATATATATATATATATATTGTAAAATAAATTTTATACACACACACTCATAAATAAATAAAATTATTTTTACCATTATTAATAAATAGATAAAAATATAAATACATAAGTATATTTTTTATATAAGAATTTATTTTTTAAAGGGAATAATATAATATTGAGGGTTCATATGTATATATACTTAGGGCATATATATATTTTATATACATCATATATATATATATAATATACATCATATATATATATATATATATATATATATATATATAATGAATACATATATATCATTAAT
Organism: Torreya grandis; assembly: GCA_037957365.1. Classification (NCBI taxonomy): domain Eukaryota; kingdom Viridiplantae; phylum Streptophyta; class Pinopsida; order Cupressales; family Taxaceae; genus Torreya; species Torreya grandis. The sequence goes on along the minus strand of JARHVA010004805.1, from coordinate 553,543 downwards.
ACATATACAAGGTTTAAGAGTATATATATTCTCCTTAATGGATTTTAAATTTGAAATTTTAGAACAAATAAATAAAAAGGGGTTTTTAATCCTATGGATGTGATATATTCTTCCACTTGTAAGTGGGAAAAGACTTCTAACTTATTTTATTATAATTGATTTTTCTTATTTATTTTCACATGTAGGTTTTTCCTAGATCACTTATTAATCAAATTATGAATGAGTGTTACTAATTGTATTACTTGTGGGTATTTAGGCAGCGTTTAAATAAATTTAAAAATTCAAATTTATTTTTTTTAGATTTAATTAGTTATTTTGTTTGACAAGTTTGGTGATTAAATCCTTTTTATAAATTGAATAATTCTTTCTCACCTAATCTTTTATATGATATTTTTTTTAGCAAATTATTAGAAATAAAATTTAAATAGTTCCTATTAAGTTATTAAGTTAAACAATTATTAATTACCTTGCACTTATTGATTAGCTCACTTGGTAAATCCTTTTAATAAGTTTGATTAATTACTTAGTTACCTAGGTTTGTCAATGAATGTGGATAATAAAATATATATATATATATAGACACACACACACACACACACATACCTACATTCATTGACAAACTAGGTAACAAAGTAATTAATCATAGCTCTTTTTTGATTTTTTATTGGCATGAATTTTGGGCATTACATTTTATAGGAGGTCTAAGGAGGAAAATTATTTCTTGACAAACACTCTTTTATTTGGCTTGGAAGCCTTGTGTTTATTATTAAACTTATATGACAAAGAAAGAAAAAACCCTCTTCCCTTCCCTTTAGTGAAGTCATTTTTGACTTCCTTGTTCCTGTGTTTTCTTTTTGAATACCTTGTTATTTTTTTTAATCTCAATTATTGATACCAAACCACTTCCCTTTAAATATTATTCATTTTTCATATGAGTTTGAAGCATGCCTCTTTCCCTTTGGCTTGGGGGAGGCTATCCATAAACCTCACTTGGTGAGGTTTACATGCAATGATACCTATAAGATGGATGGGTTTTCTTGGAGTGTCCTCAGAGATTGACTACCTCTATGTAGGTTTTTTCTTCTTAGATCTTGGATATTGATGTTGGGACATGATGGTTGCTTCATATGTTCTTTAAGCATCTCAAGTCTTTTATGTTGTTGAAGAGATTCTTCCCATTGTGAACCATTGTTTGAGAGATGAGATTTTGATGAATTCTTACTAAAACTTGTAGCCTTGGACATCTCTTTTATGGACTCTTGTAGGTTGTATTTAAACAATGATTTTAGCTTTGTGAACTTAAGACTTATCTCTCTTATATCTTATTGGGAATATTTGAAATCCCTTTTAAAATGAAATTTTAAAGAATGTTTCCACCTTTCCTTATTTTCAAAAAGGTTACTTTTTTAATATATAGATGTGATAAAATTCATATTCATTGCATACTTTTGAGGTTTTTTTAGTTCTTCATATATTTAATAAAAAAGCCAAAAGAGTATTGATATGATATAAAATAGAATCTTGTGAATGAATTATGGAGTTAAAGTTATCCTTGTAGTATTTTGATGTACTACTTACTCTTAATAAAAGGGTCATTTAGCTTTGGAAGAAGGAAATATATTACATGTTTGTTTCCCCTTAAACCTTAAAGAATATTGTAATTAAAAATGGAGATAAGTTCTCTTGAAGTTATATACTGTTTTCTTATGAAAATCTACTTCATCTTCCTCCACAAAAGTGTTGAAAGAGATTGTTGTTGAATATAATGAAATATTTATCTCCTTACCACTACCCCTTTCTTCCTTAGTTATAATAAAATATATACATATACACATTGGTTACAAAATAGTTTAATTACAAATCATTTTAGAAAAGCATACATTGATTATGTTGATATTTGATTGTAACACTAAACAAAATATCTATCTCTCTCTTTACTTTATATTTTATTTGACTATAAATGTTATTATATATTCATTCACATGAAAAAGAAAATGATAATACATTCATTTTATAATGTTGAAAATTATTCAAACTAATCCTATAATAGTTTATGAGTATTTAAAAAATAAATAGAATTAGTAGTGTCATTATATTAGTATTTAAGATTAGAATAGTCAAATTGTTATTTTGAAATATAAATGAAATTGTATGATTATGTACTCCATTTAACTAAACAAATAATATATTTTTTTTTTATATTCAATTTTTTTTAGTTAAAATAAATAAATAAAAGTGTTTAAGTGTGTGTATGTAAATTGGACAAATAAATAAATGAAAATAATATACAAGCAATATATTCAAAATAAAATAAAAATAAAAATAAATAAAATATATATTTTTCAAAAGAGAGATACAAACAAAAATTATATATAAAATGGAGGGGGGGTGGCAGATGGGTCAACCCCCCATACCACCTCAAATGTAGGAAGGGGAAATGGGGTTAGGCCAACTATCTAGCCCCCACTCCTATATATTATAGAGGCTAGTGGTGGCTAAGGTAGTCGCAACCTAATCATAGAGGGCTAAGGCCTACAGATCTAGCCACCAGGCCCCCAAGGAAAATAAAATAAATACATATACATACATGCATACATACATACATACATATATATATAATTATTTTTATCATTATTAATAAATAGATAAACATATATATGTATCAGTATATTTATTATATAATAATTTATTTTAAAGGGGATAATATAATATTGAGGTTTTTTTAATATATATACTTAAGGTAAATACACACACACAAGGTTTGAGAGTATATATATTCTCCTTCATGGATTTTAAATTCAGAATTTTAGAACAAATAAATAAAAGAATATACATATAGTATATACATAATATACATAAAGAATTGAGCTCTAACTTTTGACCTCCTCTCTTTGAAATTTCCATCAAAAAAATTCAACATGCACATGTAATAAATAAGAAATGAGAACTTTGTTTTGAAAATTGACTTTTATCTTTACCATAATGAAAATTAGGGTAACACGTGAAATCCATAGACCTTAGGGATCAAAGTCATTTAATATTATGGTTGTGATCTATTATTCCAATTTCAAGTGGGAAAATACTTTTGACTTATTTTATTATAATTTATTTTACTTATTAGTTTTCACCTGGAGGTTTTTCCTAGACCACTTATTAACCAAATTATAAATGAGTGTTAGTAATTGTATTAATTATGGGTAACTTAGCTAGGATTTAAATAAATTTAACAATTAAAATTTATTTATTTTTGGATTTAATTACTTATTTTATTTAACAATTTTGGTGATTAGACCCTTTTTATAAGTTGAATAATTCTTTGTCACCTAAAATTTTATATGAGATATTTTTTAATGAATTATTGGAAATAAAATTTAAATAGTCTTTATTAAGTTATTAACTTAAATAGTTATTAATTAACTTGAATTAAATACCCTTTTAATAAGTTTGATTAATTAATTTGTTAACTAGATTTGTCAAAAAATGTATAAACTATAGATTTAAAAAAAAATAGTTCCTTTTTGAGTTTTTATTGGCATGAGTTTTTGACATTATAAATGTTTAATAACTTATAAATGATTATTAATAAATACTAGTTGTATTTTAAAATATAACTTGAATACTAATTCATGCACTATTAGTCTTTAATTTTTGCTCGACCTGCTTACAACAATTTCATCCCTCTCACCAAAAGGGGGCATACATACACACTATTCACACTGGCTCAAATATATAAATGAGAGTTGACTCAATATGTAATTATTATTCACCAAATTTTTACTTAGATATACCATTATTTGTGATTCACCATGATTGATAACATATGGGATTTTACACATAATATCATAGTTCACATAGACTATACATAGTATGGCACAATTACTCAAATTTACATAGTTACTTAGATTTGGCTTAGATTATCAGAGATGCACAGGAAAATGGTTTTAGTTTATCACATGTTATAATAATTTACTATATTATTTATTATATTTATGTAGATTTATTTACATAATTTTGATATATGGTCAACATAAATAAGGTATGTACATGGTACATGCTCACACAAATCATGGTGATGGGGGTATACACATAGTGAAAGTTTGCATAGACATAATAATTGTTACTTAGATCACATTATTTAGTTATTATATTGGGAGGCATGTTGCATGACACACTTATATCATCCCCTAGTTTTTTGAACTAGATTCTATAGATGAAATGACAAAATTATGTCATTCCCTATGTTACTAAAACATACACAATTTATAATACTTACACCAAGTTTTTAGTAATACCTAAGTTATTTGAGTTATGTGGGGATGAATTTAAAAATGTAATTTTACTTATAAGTACATCTCTACCTAGATATAAAAATGGGGGAAATCATTATTTACTTCCTGATATCACAATTGTTTACTCAAATTTGATACATGAATGTCCACATTATGGATCCATTATCATAGGCATCACTTGAAATCTTGTTCAATTATCTAGCCAAGAAGAGAATAAAATTAAATATAATATTTTTTCTAGGTGGGTTGATCACACCAAACCCATGAAACCTCCAATTTCAAGCAATCACATGCTACACAACTAAGTATATGTATGCATTCATTTTTTCCTTTTACTCTAGTACTTTCATTTTATTGCATTACTAGATTAAAAGGGGTGAAATGTATACAGGTAAATTTTGTCAAGTAAACATAAGTACATGTATTTTTTTGGTAAATTAAAATTTGGGATTATTATATTTAATGTGTTCTATATGGCATTTTACAAGGGAGGCACTTATCTTTTGGCACTATCTAATAATATATTAACAATACACAAGCATAATCTCTAAAATTTATAAAGTATTTATATAACACACCTATATTTCACACTTATACCAACCTAGGCAAATATAATTTTAGATATACATTAGATTGGTTATATTAATGCATTTCATAAGGGAGAATCACACTATCCTAAGGTCCTTATCATTGGGGATATGTAGGCAACACTCAATATAACATGGGTCTAAAGATAGATCAACCACTTTATACTTCCCGATTTTACACATTTTACATTTTATCTTTGTTTTATTCTTGTGTACAATGCTCCATTAGAGGTTTTAGGAAAATAAATGAAAATTATATGTTAAATATTGTGAATACAGATATGTGTTAAACTGAAGCACACCTAGAAGAAGTTTTCTTCGAATTATAGGTTTCAATTTAATTCTAAAGGGTTTTGGATAAAAGTTTCCTATTATATAATAGTGACCTACTCTCATGTTTGAGTCATGTCTCTTTTATAAATTAAAAATGATAATCAAATAGTCAAATATGAAATTTATACTGTCATCTTTTAGGTAAAAAATAATCAAATACAACTTATTGAGCCTAGAAAAGATAAGTAGCCATCCTTTTGAGTTATTCTAATCAAGACCCTAGTTACTCAGTATCATTTTTTTATGATAGTAAAATACATGGATGAATTTTGGTTTCATTATCTATTTTTATCTACTTAATTGTTTGAATGATTATGATTAATTATATTTAATCACAAATGCAATAAAACACAAGCAAACTTCTCCAAAAATTAAGCTCTCCCTTATCTTTATCTATGATCCTTATTTATTTTCAAACTTTAACTGACCTCTTGAAATAAAATATTATCCATAAAGTCCTTAAAATGGATACTTTCCTTCCTTTTATAAATAGAAAACTCATACATAATGGTAAATGGAAAGGTGATAATTTTCACTTCCCATTCCTTAGTTCTTCTAACAAAAGTATTCCAATGAAATAAATATTATTAAAAACTTACCCATGACATAAATGATCACATGGGGTATCTAATAGATTATTTAACACTTCAAAAGGGTATAATTCCACCCATTTGGTCAAAAGGGGCTAGCATACACCCACCAACTTCTAAATTTCAATTTTCACCAACTTGAAAACATGGGTATAAATTTAAATCGAAGACTTTGGTTAAGGGTACATAAAGTGGGTCTAATATTTACCTTTATTACTTAAAATAATGTTAAAATAACTTTTAAGTTCAAAAAATCCAAAACTCAAATTTAAGTTATAAGGTTGGACTAGGATTGGATCATTATTATGGGTGTTATGTAAGACACTAATCATATAATACCATTGGTGAACTTATGCATGGATTAGTCTTAATTCTATATATTGGCCTCCTATCACTTAAAAATCACTTCACCCATAAAATTTCACTACCCTATATATCCAAATTGATTAAATATAAACATCTCAAGTATCATCTATCAACACACAATGCATGCATAAAAACATCAAAAAACACAATAGTTAAATAAAAATAATGATGAAATATCAACATGGTTTCATACACATATCCATAGACTCAAATGACATGATAAATAAGTATTAACTCAACTATTATGACAACAAAATATTCATCTTAATGAATAAATGAAATCAATTATAACTAGCATCTGAATAATACTCATGTAAGCTACTAGTAATATCAAGAACATATAATCCACTACCTCAATCATAATATAACAATAATTATCTTGTATGGAACAAAATTAACAATATTGAAAATTAGATAAGAGAGATCCCGGTCAAGCTCAAAGCTTATGAGAATAACCTCCGGGAACTTATTAAGGACAATAGAATGAAAATGGAGGAAGTTACGTTTAATATCTGTGCTGTTGCTGTCAATATTGGAAAAAGAGCCAATGAGGAGACCAAAGCCTTGGAGGGACCTAGCAAAAGGATGAGACAAAGTTCAAGAAAGAAGGTTACACAAAAAGGAGCCATGCTGGCGGTAACCACTACCCAGGATACTGTTATGAAAGGAAAAGAAACTATGAAAATGATATTGGAACTAGATTAATAATCTGGTTCCTCTTGTTGGTTATGAAACTGGTCCTATTCTTTGTTTTCTTTTTGTAATCCTATGCCTTTGGTGTAACCAGATCTCTGTTAAATCTGGGTTTTGATTGATAGTCTTTCTGGTGGTTTCAGGTCCATTAAAAACCTATTTTTGCTACTTCCTTGTTGTAGTTTTTAGGCTTTGCCTATGGTTTTGGATGATCTTTCTTTCTTTCCTTGTACTAGGGTTTTGGGGCCACTTCAAAACCTGCTTTTACCTTAATCTAAAACAATAATTATCTTGTATCTAAAATAATATAAATATTATGTCACATCTAGATGTGTGTAAAATAATAAAAAGTCCCAAAATATCATTGTGAAAATTGAGGCTTCACATTCCCCTCCCCTACTATAGACTTCCTCCTGGAAGTCACCAAAAGTCTAAAAGATAGTTTCACTTATGTTATAAAAACCTTAAGGAACCTATTGAATCAATTAAATGGTCTCTCTATGAGAATTATTTCAGATCTCAAATAATAGATCATAAAGTGGAATAATAAATAAGTAAAAATATCCATAGCTGAGGATAAATTAACCCCACCCAAGAGTGAGTCACATTACAAGGCATTATTTTAATTTTGTTGATTAATATTGGTTTCTAAGTTATGAGGACATGTGATTAAGAATTATTTGGTTCCACTTAATTTTCAATTAATGGTAAAATCATGTTTAATAATCTGTTAGGTGTCATATTCAAGTATAAGGTAAGGATTTGTTTTTGGTTTAATTTAATTTATCTTTGGGAACCAAGAGCATTTTAATTTTCTTCTTGTCCCATTCTTACTATGCCAATTATGTATAAAATGGTCCAAGAACATTAATCTCAAAATATGAGTAATAAGTGATCATTTAAAATCTTAAGAGGTTCTTAAATGATACAACTAAAAAAATTATGATTTCCAATCAATGAAATCATATAAAGAGGACTTTGTAAAATTATTTTATCATAATTTACCAAACCCTTCACTTAGGTACAATAAGAGGAGTTGTAATTATTATATTTCCTTTACATTTACCCTATTTTAATAATTCATTAGGAGAAATTTGGGTGTAGTATCAATTCCCAAACACTATTAAATAAACCTATTAGGAGGAATTTGGATACTTATCCCAATGCATAAAACCTAATAGCTCAATCTATTAGGAGTAATTTAGACATTCATCATTATTATAATACCCCAATCAAACAATCAACACCAAGGTGTAACCAATAAAATAACACAACTCATCTCCATTACTCTTATAATTAGGAAGAAACATGTGCTATCATCAACATAATAGAAGGCTAAGGTTAATATCATCTTTATATCCTTTCTAGAGGAAAACATATGGAACAATATTTTTTAACTTTATCACAAGTTAATCATCATGCCATACATTTTTATTATACACTAATGATAAAAATATATTTACCACCTATTACTCCCACATTCACATAAGGTGAAAGGTACCACAAAATGATTCATTAAAAAAATACTAACAAATTGACAATTTACCAATCCAATCAAGGATTAAAGTAAATCGATGAAGCAAACCAACTCAATAAATAAAGGATAACAAATTAAAAGGGAAAAAAAACTAAAATAATCCAAATAATAATGAAGGTTAAAGTGTACAAACAACCCAACAATCTAAAATTGAATACAATCAATAAAATTAGGAGCTCCATATGTTTCTCTTATTTTTTGCTAATTTCTTAATTTTGGAAGAAGATAAGAAACTAGTAATAAGGGTGTGGTAGAAATACATAGTTGGTGATACATGCGTAATCCAAACAAATATGTAAAAATCCTCTTTAGTTAGGAAGGAATAACTTATAAATAAGAAATCACTAACAAAGGGGATCATTAGCAAGATAGTTAAGAGGACTACCTAGCTTGACCTAGATCTAAGAAGTAAATGCTTGTTAGGAGGTTGTCAATCCATTATTGATAATAATCAAGTTAGAAATGATAAATTAAGGTACTTGCATAAAGCAAATAAAATTCAATACAAGAATAAAGTAGAATGCTTGTTAAATAAAATGACTAAATATAGGAAAATCAAGTCAATACTTATGGTAAGGTGGGTGAAGTTAGGTTTAGAAAATAAAAAAAGGGTTTGTGAAAAAATAAGAACATAGAATGTTAGGTTTTGTTTGGGGTAAGGTGATGAAAATAACATTCTATTATTTTCTACCATAATAATCATTGAGGCTAAGTGAAATGTTGATAGTTAAGCTAGCCATCAGTGGTTGGGTAACTATCAATGGTTATGGGTGACTATTGGTAGTTAGGTAGCCATCACCTGTTGCCTATGTGTTTTTGAAGGTCACTAAAAAAAAATTATAATGCGTAAATGGTTAGATAAGGGTTGTAATAAGAATCTAGTAGAGGTGAAACAAGGTACATATAGGTATGATTAGGTTTGAGGGTTAGAAATTTGAAATTAAAATGCTAAATTATTGATATACTTGTAGCTTGCTAGTTAGTTGATGGTTGAAGGTTAAAATAATTTTTCTCCTTCTCATAGGTATAGGAGAGAGGATGTAGATTTTTTAATTTTAAAGCCATAGCCATAGGATGTATTAATGGACCATGAGGAGATGCTAGCTAGAGTAGTGATAAATGATGATAGTTTTATTGATAGATATGTGGCATAATATCAGGGCTTATATGCAACAACTAATTTTGGGTGGGGTGATAGGGGTCATCAAGCCATGGATGTGGATCCCACTGGGGTATCAGTTTAGGTAGTGGTTAAGATGGGTAGGCACAGGTAGCACTATAAACTACATAGGCTTAGATCAGAGGGTTATAGGGATAGGTGGCCACTTTAAAAGGCTAGATTATCACTTTACAGAGTTAGGTTTCCACCTTGATAGGAGAGAAAGATCAAGTGAGGATCTCTCTTTGTTTAGTTACCCAAGAGAGAGATACCTTGAGATAAAGGGTAGGAGCTATGGTAGCACTAGTAGGGGGACCACCTAATATGATTTTGATGGCATGGTAATTAGCTATGGTTGAGGAGTTGAGATACTATGAGGCAATAGTGTTATTATGGTATCCACAAAAGCTAAGATATGGAGAGTATAGGGATAACTTATTAGGTGGTCTAGTTATATATACTCCAAGATAGTGGGCTTCTATAGTGGGTTAGTTAGGTAGATCAGGGGGACTAACACCAGATGGTATTCTAGGTGAAGGAGCAGGAGGAGTGAGTGGTAGTGGTTCCCTAAGGGGATAATATATGATATTATATGATCCATTATGTTTTTGATACCAGCTTATGTGTTAATGATGTGATATGTATATGAGAGAGAGATTTCATATATTTTTATATATATCTATTTTTTGATAACATGATGTATTTGAGAATATACATCTGATGTATGTTTATGGTTGCATGTTTTGATGTGATGTTCATGCTTATGTTATGGTTCATGGTTTGATGTTATATGATGTTGTGATGATGATGATGATTTTGTTTATGTTTATACTGATGTGGTTTTATGATTTGATGTTATATAATGAAGTATTGTGATGTTATGGTAAATGTATATGATAATAAATAGATAAATAAATGATGTATGATGTGATTCATGATGTTTTGATCATTTATTTTATTTATGTACATGATGATGAAAGGTTTGATGTATGTTCATATGATATTTTGATGGTAGATGGATAGGATGATATTATAGAGAGAGAGAGAGAGAGAATGCATGATATGATTCATGATGTTTTGATCATAGATAGATATATGATGTGGTTCATGGATATATTTCACAATGTTGTTTTCATCATTGATTTTTTTTTTTAATGATCATGGAGATGTAAATGTGATTATGGTTAAGAATGTAATAAAAAAATATAAATCAAGTTAGATAACAACCTAAATGTAGGAAAAAGAAATGAGAATCATGAGATGCATGTCTACTTAAACTAATGATAAGAGGGTAAAGAAAAAAAATAGTGATTTTTCATTGGTAAGGACCTAACAAAACCTAAAGTTATATTGGCTTAAGAAAACCAAGAATTTCAAATAATTCACATTATCATGATTTGGTTGATAAATAGGTGTCTTGATCACAATCATGTCAAGTAAGCTTAAAATCCCTTGATTAAAAATATGGTATAAAGGGAAATATAGGTGGTAGGTAAAAGGTAAATGAGTGGATAGGTATGGTAACATTATGTGGGTTAGTTTTCCCCTTCTATAGGTGACCTAATAACTAATATATACAAGTCCATGTATTAATACTAGGTGTAGACTGATCGATGTGGGAAGTCTACTGGTCATAGATATGAAGGTTGATTGCAAATTTCTTGGGATAGTTTATTTTGATATAGGGCCTTTTGTTTTTTTATTTTATTTTTGATAGTTTGTGAAGCTAATCAATGCGAGAAGCTTCAAATGATTGATTTTTACCTATTTTACTTAGCCATCCTTCAAGGGAGTGGTCTAAGTTTGAGTTTGTATGTTTGGTAGTTGTTATTAAAGGGAGTAGTCTATCTTCTAAGTAATTTAGAGGGATTTAGAAAACTATCCTTCAAGGGAGTAGAATATAATGCTATAAATTTGTGACAACATAATATTTTTGAATCCTAAACTATTTTAATGAAATTTTTTTTAGACATGAACAAGTCTATTTAGGCTTAGAGGTTTTTCTTTATGAGGGTAAAATGTTTAGCATAATAAGGTTAGTGATAGGTAGAAAGGGTTTTTGAAAGATAAATGATCATGGGATTCCATATGATTATAAATGATAAGTATCAATGAGAACCATGCCATGGGTAGATCCATGATACCCATATTTAGGATTAGGCTATGACTATGATAGTTACATGGTTTTTTATTGTAATTAGTTGTCCTAAAAGGTAGAGGGATAGGTAGGTGAAGGTGAAAATATCATATATCAAGGGATGAGCTTAAGTTAGAAAAAAAAGGGAGTTAAATCTTTGTTTTAATAAAAGAATAGATGTAGATGTAAAGTATTGAAAGGCTCAGGTTCTGGTTTACCTTCAAGAGAGGATAAATGATAAGCTCATAATCCATACTTATGAGTGATGATGTAGGGTCCAAGCCAATTTAAATAAAATTTTCCTTTTTTGATTTTCTTCATGTTGGTGAAATGTCAATTTTACATTAATATGAGGTCTCTATATTGAATTCTCATTCTTTTAGGTGTTTTTCATAGACAAGATTGATTCATTCTTGGTAGACACAAAGATGGTTAAGCACTATGAGGTGATGTTTGTCAAGTAGCTCAATTCTTGTTAGTCATTCTTGATGATTATCACTCTCAAAAATGATCTCTTATAAAGATATGTGAAGAGAAGGGATCTACACTTTGAGAGGAAAAACTGCCTCTATTCTAAAGACTAGAGTATAAGGGGTAACACCCATAGAGGTTTGAATGCTAGTGAAATAGGCCCATAAAGCAAAGGGATGTGCAAGTGCCAATCTTGACTTGAAGCACTGATGAATTTGGTTAACATTTTGTTAGAGTATTTCACCTATCCATTTTCATGTGGATGATAAGGTAAGGAAAAGCTTAGCCTAATGCCAAATGCATCACAAAGACCTTGGACTTTCTTATTCTTTAAATATTTAACATTATAATTGATGATGATATGGTGGTTGATGAAGTCAATAATATTTTTTTCTTTGGTAGAGATGAGAGGAATGGCTTCCACCCACTTTGTGAAATACTTGATGGTGGTAATGATGGATTGATGATATTGTGATGAATGAGGATTGATTTCACCAATAATATCTAAGCCCCATTGTGAGAATGGACAAAAGTATTTAGGTAATTAGAGGCAATAATTAGGTGCATGGTGTAAACTAGTATGTTGTTGAAACCTAACACACTTATCTACATAATCACAATAATCTTGGTTAAGGGTAGGCAAATAGTAGCCAAGGTGAAGGATGTATTTAATGATGGATAAACACTAAAATTTCCCCCATAGATTCCATCATGAGTTTCCTTGATGGAATGGTAAGCTTTATGATTATGAAGGCAATGGAGAAGGAGGCCATCAAATCCATGTTTATAAAATATTCCCCCTAGTATAGTATATGAGAGGTACTCTAAACAAATAGTCTTTGGGCATTCCTAAAGAGGTTTGGAAGAATGATAATGAGGTTGAGGTAATCAAAAGTTTGTCCATACCATATGTCTAATGAAGATATTTCTACATTAAAAATGGTAGGAAGGTCAGAATGGATATAAGTTAGTGTGATAAAATGGTGTATGGTAACAAAGAGTTTATAGCTAGGAGGTTGAGATGCGATTTGGGAAGCAAAAGAAATCATTGCATCCACGAACTTGTTAGTTGATCATGGAACTGACTAGATAAGGTAATAATATAATGATGTTAAGAGTACATATACAAGTTATTTATACTTTAGTAAGACATCATTCTTAAATTGGTAATATCTATTGACCTAGTTGACCATAAGTTGGGAATCACCAAAGATGTTAATTATCTTGACTCCCAAGATAGAGTGGTTTAGAAACCTATGACTAGGGATTCATACTCAACCACATTATTGGTGTATTTAAAGTCAAATTTGAAGGTAAGGGGAAGAGGTTCATCATTGAGAATAACTCTGACACCCCCACCACATTGGCATTTGGAGCCATCAAAGAACATGGTCATTTGGTAGGTGGGGTCATCTTGAGAAAGATTCACAATGGACTCATCATGAAATACAAGAGGAAGAGGTTAGTTATCAGGTAGAGGAATTTTTAGAATTTTATGGTAATGAATTTCCATTTAATCAACTTATATTTAAGGAACTCAAGGTCAAAATCAACTAAAAACATGAGCCACTTAACCATACATTGGTTTTTGGTATGGTTTAAAGTGCACATACTTGAGTGGGTCAGTGTTAGTAATGATGTAGGTTTTAGGATTAAGAAGGTAGTGGTGAAGATTATAATCCAAAAAAATGAGGGTGAGGAAAATTTTATTAAGATGTGAATACCAAGTCTCATACTGTATAAGTGTTTGACTTGTGTAGTAGACAACTTACTCTTTATTCAGTTCATCATGGTGAGCAAGTGTTGCCCCTAGGGAATGGTTAGTGGTGGAGATGTAAAGGTAGAAGGGTTGATCCTCTTTATGAGGAGTCAAAATAGGTGGAGAAAGAAGTTATTCATTTAGTGAATCAAAGGCTTGTTGAGAGTATTTATTCCACTTAAAGGAGGTGTCTTTCGCAAACAGATGGTGAAAAGGTTAACATCTATCTAATAACTGAGAGATGAAACATTGGATTGATTAGGGATTCCCTTATAAGTTTCATAGTTGCTTAAAGGTGGATTAGAGGTGGCATTTATAAAATTTATCTAATTTTGGTAGGGTCTACATTGATTCATTTAAGGGAGATAATGAAGCTAAGGAGCTTTCGAAAAAAACCACAAAAATACATTTTTTAGGGTTGAGTCTGACATAGAAATGGATAAGGTGTTTGAATATGATTTTGAGAACATCTAGGTGATCCTTAAAATATTTGGATTTCCAAAGGAGATCACCCACATAGTCCTCTATGATTTTATAGATGAGGTCAGGGAGGATGTAGGTCATGGCTTGCCAGTAAGTTACACCAGTTTTCTTTAGACCAAATGGCATGACTCTATAACAAAAGGTTCCCCATGGGGTGATGAAATAGGTCTTATGTTAATCTTTGGGAGTTATAAATATCTAATTATATCCTAAGAAACTATCCATGAGAGATAACATCTTGTGGTTAGCTATAAGATAAAAAACTTGGTCGATGCTAGGAAAAGGAAAGTTATCCTTTGGGCAAGTGAGGTTAAGATCACAAAAATTGATACAGAGGAAAAGTCCCCCTATGGGTTTGGTAATGGGGATGATGTTGGAAACCCATTTAGGATATTAAATAGGTTGGATGAAGTTCATAAACAAAATGCATTGAAACTCCTATTTTATAAGGAGGGTGATATGAGGGTGCATCCTACAAAGATTTTGTCTAACAGGTTCAACATCGAGATGGGAGATGATGTTGTGGAGAGAAATAAAAGGGTCAATTATGGGTATATCTTGATAGGACCAAGTAAATTATATGCTTCAATCATGAAGGAAGGGTAATCCTATTGTTCTATTAAAATCAAGTATTGACTGATCTTGATAATGTGGGGGTTATCCTAAGTACCCAAGTTGACATCAATGGTAGATTCATTCAACATGGTTTGGATTTTAGGAGGAAGGGATTTATGTATAGAAGAATCCCCTACACTAAGGTAGGTGAGAATGGAATCATCATCTTGATATTGAATGGTGTTGATGGTAGGATAATCATTTTCTACCATTTTAGGATGGATGAGAGGAAGATTTTTAGTTTAACCACCCTTTTGATAGGTTATGGGGTCTAAACTAATGGTATTGATCCAAAAAAAATTAGGTGGGATGATATCAAAATTCTTAGACTTTGAGGGAGATGGGGTTGGTGAGGATGGGACATCCTTATTGATAGTGGTGATACATTTTAGTGAGGTGGGTTCTTCTGGTGGTATAAACCCAAGGCCAAATAACTCACATGGTTTTTGGGTTTTGATTAAAGGTAGTTCTTGAGGTCCTTGTTTTTAAAATCTAAGGCCAAACCCCTTCCAAGCACACTTGTGAAGGTATGATTTTAAAAATGCAAGTTTTTTGAGAAATGAGAAATCAAAGGTGAATGGTTAGATATAAGGGGTTGTAGCAGAAGCAAGAAGTGGATTATTGAGTCCCCCATAGATGAAATTGGTTCGATGATTGGGAGGATTGAAAGGGATGATGGTTTTGATGTTAGGATCATAAATATGATTTTGAGTGAGGTTCCCATACTCTTGAGGAGTAGGGAAATCATCCAAGGCTAGAAGATGATACTCACTAAGTGAGAGACATTATAATGTAGGTTCCAAGGGGTTTTCTATGAGAATTTATGAAGAATTGATGGATGAGCTTGTTTAATATTCATCAACTATAGGGGTGGAGTTATTATTAGTTGGTGGTGAAGTGGATGGATGAGGAAGAAGAACATCATTGCATTGGTGCATCATATTGAGAGATGTAAAGGGACTAGGGTCAATCAGTATGGTGATGACATGACATTCATGCTCAAATTTGATTTAATAATGTAAAGTGAAAGGGACATAACTCATAGAATATATCCAATGGAATCTAAGTAAAATGTTGTATTGGAACTCACCCTCTATAATGTAGAAGAGTTTTGGAATAGTGTAAGGTCCCAAAAAAATATGGATAACAACTATTCCCAAGGTAGTGGCCATGGAATAG
Organism: Torreya grandis; assembly: GCA_037957365.1. NCBI lineage: Eukaryota > Viridiplantae > Streptophyta > Pinopsida > Cupressales > Taxaceae > Torreya > Torreya grandis. The sequence goes on along the minus strand of JARHVA010004805.1, from coordinate 537,345 downwards.
TTGAAAGAGTAAAGAACCATTGTAGTTTTAGACATGATGTTCTTTGACAAGTAAAGTTGGTCATAGGTAGGGGAGGAGATAATGTTGATATAAGTCCCTCCATCAATAATAACCCTTTTTATTTGGGTTTGGTTGATGTATGCCATGATAAAGGTGGGATGATTAGGATCCTTAGGATACACAAAAGGTATTTTTGAATCCTTAAAGGTTACTAGGGTGGAAAGTTGAAGGGCCCTAATAAAGGTTGTAAGGGGTTAAGGATATTCAATTTGAAACTCTATGGATTGTAGTATATCTATAAATCTTTGATGGTAGGGAGGTGAGGTGTTGATTAATTCAAACTCATCTTCAATAATGTTTGGTGAAGTTGTTTCAACACTACACGTTTAATGGATTCAAAAGGGTTAGAAGGAGAGGCACCCAAGATGTATATTTTAGGTTTAGGAAATGGTGAAGGTGTTTGGGTTTAGTTGAGAGGTTGAGATTTTGATGGATAGGTCTATATTATGAACACTTTCATTTTTCCCTTATGTTTCTATAGGGCCTAAGACCAGGTAACCATATGAATGGTGTGGATAAGAAGAAGTGTTGGTTTGGATTGCTGATTTGATTCCTCCTTAGTCTTAGGTAAGAGTGGGGGAGTAGGTAAATGTCAGATGGTTTAAGTTGGTGGTTGGGTTGGTAAGGGGATCAAAGGAGGTTCATTTGATAACAAATCATCCTCATCCCATAGGCTATGGACCAATGTCTAGATAGCTTTATAGTTCTTCGTATCATGTCTTGGTGTCCTATGGTATAGGAAAATCAAATTATCATTGAACCATGTTGGTTTAAGATTTAAATGGTTGAAAGGTTTGATGGGTGGTAAGGTTAAATAAGAGTTCTGTAATAACCTTTGTAGAATGGTCAAATAAGATTTAACCAAAGGTGTTGAGGGTGTTAGGTTTTTGGTTTTAGAAGTTGGAGCCTTCTTGGGAGTAAGCTCTACCATAGATGTTGGAGTGGTGGGATGGTTTTGGTATGTGGTTTTGGTTGGGATTTTTTGGTTATGGTTCGTTTGGAGGTGGAAGATTTAGAGGTGGAGGGTGAAGGTTTGGTGATAGGTGGGAAAGTAGAGGTAGCTAGGTTAGTTAAGAAAGATCGATATTTTGTTTTTTTGGTGGAGGTAGGTGTAGATAGAGTAAAAGGAGAAGGTTTAATATATGAAGAATAGGTAATATGGATAGTAGAGGGATGGGGTCCTAAAATTGAAGGTAAAAGAGAAGGGGGTGGTATATGTCTAGTTCTAGATTGTTTAGGTGGTTCCACCTTTTTGACAGGTTTAGCCAAATATTTCTTTAGTGGATTTTATGCGTTCAATTCCAATTTAAAATATGGATGAACTAAGATAGGGGTAGGAAATATTCCTAGATTCTTGAAGGGTTTGGTCAAAGGGGTGTAGGTTGATTTAAAAAAATTATATTGAGGTGGGTTAGATGGTTCCCCTATGGTTTTAGAGGAAGAAGAATATGAGGATGGGGTTGAGGTAATGATGGGTTTGAGGGTAGAGGTAAGTGAGGTTAAAGGTTCTTATTTGTTTTGGTAGGGTATACCAAGATGGTTCCAAAAGGTAGCCCTATCTAGATTGGGTTGAGAAGTAAATTCTAGATTTTGTTCCAATCTAGAAAAAGGTCTATAGATGGGTTTGATTCCTTGGTTATTGGTTTCAAATATTAAACCCATATGTTGAGGTGAGGGAATAATTTATTCACCTTTGTCTTGGGTGGAAGGTTTGATGGCTAAGGAAGATGGTGTCTCTATAGAAAGAATAGATGATATGATCTCTTCCTTTGGAGTGGTTTCCAAAGGAGTGGTTGGTTATATGGTAGGTAAGGAGGGTGTGGTTTAATTAGATAGGAAATAGAAGATGGTCACTTATTTTGTTTAGATGTCTAAAAGAAAGAGTAGTGATTCCACCACTTTCATAAGTGGTTTGGAGAAAGAAGTGGTTGATGTAATGGTTTTTTCCTTTGGTATATATATCAAAATAGAGGTGGGTGAGTTAATGGTCTTTTCAATTGAAAGAGATGGGGTTTCTTCCTTTATTTTGTTTTTGAAAGGAATAGAATAAAATTATACCACTTCAATAAGTGGGGTGGAAGAAGAGGTAGTTGAGGTAATAGTTTCCTCAATAATAGGTTTAATGGTAACAACATTGACTATGTGCACCTCACGAGCATAATATGATTCTAGTTGGTTATTGTCATGATTGGTGGAAGGTGCATGGTTAGGAAAAGGTTTTTGAAAGATGTCTAATGATTGGTTTAGAGGTGCATTGGGATTATTTAGTTCTAGTTCACCCTTAACAATCATGTTTTATAAAATAGTTTTAAAGGTACTATACTTACTCACATCATGTCCAATAATGTGATGGAAGGCACATAGATCATTATCATTATACTAGCCAGGTGTGGGGTAAGAAGTATCAAATTTTTGGGGTGGTTTGATAGGAGGAAGTTGTATGAGATTAGATTTAATTAGTTTATCTAAAATTGAACCTTATGACTCCCATATGGGAGTATATTATCTTTGAGTGGTTTGGTTTTGGTTGCAATTTTGTTGGTTTGATGGGTTGAAAGAATTGGTTTGATTTAGTTGGTTGATAATTATAGGTGGAGTGGATTTTAAGACAACCATGTTTGCAATCACCTTTGTCTTAGTGTTGGGATGGTTGGATGGGTTAGTGGTTTTGGTTAAAGAAGGGTTATTGGATTTAAATCTAAAATTATTGTTTCTTAGTTTCAATTTCCCTTCATCAATGACTCTAATTTAAACTTTACATGCCATGGTAAATGCCTCATCAAAGGTTCTAAAAGTCTAGACCTAAAGAGTTGGAGTAATATGTGTGGCACAATCTCAAGAGAAAAGTTTAATTAGTTCAGGTTGGGGTAATGAAAAAAAAGTTGGTTAATGAGACCTCTCCATTTAGATACAAAATTGGTAATTGATTCATCATCAAATTTCCTAATGGAGTAAAGGTCAGTAATGGAAACCTTTTTAGATGTGTTAATTAAAAAGTAATCTAAAAATACTTGGGATAGTTAAGAAAATGAAAAGATAGAGTGTTTGGTGAGAGCACTATACCAATCCAAGGCTGGCCTAGATAAAGACATGGGAAAGGTATGCAGGATAAGAGCATCATCATATGCAATCAAATAGAAATAATGATATAATGCTCTTAAATGTTGTTGAGGGTCCTCCTTACTTTAGAAATTGGAAAACTTAGGTATTTCCCATTGAGGAGGATAAGGTCAGATAGGAATGTATGGATGAATGGGCTCATTATAGATTTGATCATAAGATATAAGGTTATGAGCTCCAGAAATAGATGATTCAAGATTAGACATTTTATCCATTAACATCTTAACTAAACCTATTTGAGGTTATGAAGCTCCATAGTTAGGTAGTAGGTTCAATTGAGGTTGGGTGGATGCAATGTATTTATAGGAGATGGGAGGTTAAGAAGGTGACACATATTATTATGTGGTCATGGAAGGTTGGGATGATGCCCCATATTGGTATGTGGGCATGAAAGGCTAGGTAAAAGGTGGTATGTATCCTTGTGGATTAGGAACATATTGGTAAGATGTCAAGGGTGTTTGTTGAGGGATGGACAAAGGTTAGTTTGGAGGTATAGTTGAAGTGGTAGGTTGAGGTTGGGTGGTGACTCTAGTGTTAATAGGTATAAGGGTAGGAGGTATGGAAAGTACCAAATTTTGGAGGGGGTAGAGATGGGTTGGTTGGTGGTGATAAGAGGAATGGTGGAAATAGGGGTAGAAGATATCCCCATGGTAGGTGGGGTATAGGTAACAAGAGGTAAGGTTACCCCTACATTAGAGGTGTTGGTTGGTGTAAGAGGGGTTTGGTTATAAGTTGGAATGTTGGATTGGGTTTGGTGGTGGTAGTAGATGGGATATTGGTATAAGAAGAGTCTTGTGAGATCAAAGGTTAGGTAGATGTAACACCAACCATAAGAGGGGGAGGCATACCAAAAGGTGGATCTATGGTAGGAAATGAAGCAATAGGGGGATGGTAAGCTATGGTGTTAAGGTAGTATTGGAGGGTTGTGGGGTTGTTATCAAGGAATGCATCAAAATCCACATCACCCTTAGAAACTATCCATGACATGGTAGGAGGGGGAGAATGATGAGGATAACCCTCAACATCTAAAATATAATCCATAGAGGAGGAGGAGGAGGATGAGGAAGGTGGTCCTAGGTTGGTTTAATTTCTCAACTATTATCTATCAAAGATTATTTGAGAAAATAAGAAAGGAATGATGATGACTCACAACTCAAAAAAAATCAAGCTAAAGAAAATAATTCAAGGCAATTCAAAAAGACACTAAAAGTGCATTTAAAAATTAAGATTATTTTTAGATCACTTTTGGCTTATGCCTTAGAAAATGTGAAGAAGAAATTTGTCTTTTAGATCAGATACTAAAGAGGAAATCTAAGGTTGGTTTTAGGCTATGTTTAGGTGCTCGAAAGAGAAATATATTTTGATCTTATAGTACATGGCTTGGTATTGGGGCTTACCCCCTCAATTCACACACCAAAAAAATAAAGGTGTCAGTTTCTTAGCCAAGATATACTAAATTTCAGAGTTTATACTCAACTAGAGAGCTAAGTTGGTTCTCCCCTTGGTAATGATCACCAAATAGGATTATCAAGAAGGGGTAAGGTTTATTGCTAGGTGATGAAATCCTAGTTAGGCCTTGTCTCAAATTTTTTTTGATGTGTTGATTTATTATGTGGTTTGGATAATTGTGTGATAATAAGATTACAACTGTAATTAATTACATTGCATTTAAGTTACTAGATGAACTAAAATAAGAAAGCAATCAATGTATGTAAAGGGTTTATTTTATGCCAAAAGAAATTTTAGATTTTATTCAATTAGCATAGAATAAAGGAAGAAAAAAAGGGAACCTAGATGATTCTAGGGTCCCATGGGGAATGCCAAAATGATTCTTAACTTATACTCATTTATTAATTTTAGAATAAGATAAGAAACTAGTAATAAGGGTGTGGTAGAAATACATAGTTGGTGATGTGTGTGTGTAATCTAGATGAAGATGGAAAGCTTCTCTTTAGCTAGGAAAGAATAACTTAAAAATAATAAATCAATAAAAAATGGAATCATTATTAATATAGTTGAGTGGAAAACATAGCATGAGCTAGATCCATGAAGCATATGCTTGCTAGGAGGCTATCAATCCACTATTGATAACAATCAAGTTAGAAATGATAAAGTAAGGTACTTGCATAACATAAATGAAATGAAATACAAGAATAAAGTATAATTATTATTAAATAAAATGACCAAATATATAAAAAAAATGGGTCAATACTTATCCTAAGGTGGGTGAAGTCAAGTATAGAAAATAAAAAAGGGTCTACAAACAGGTAGGAACCAAAAAAGTTAGGTTTGGTTGGGCGTAAGGGGATGAAAGTAACTCGCTATTATTTTTTACCATGGTGACCATATATGGTTAATTAAACCATTATAAATTAATCTAACCATCATTATTTACATAACCATCGATGGTTGAGGGTGATCGTTGATAGTTGTCTAACCATCGGTGGTTCCCTATGTGTTTATGAAGGTCATTAAAAAATAAGTTGTAGAATGACTGAATGGTTAGATAAGGGTTATATTAAGGATTTTATAGAGGAGAAACAAGTTTCATATAATTTTGATCAGGTTTGGGGATCAAAAATATAAAATAACAATGTTAAAGTACTAATATACCTATAGCTTGCTAGTTGGTTGATCATTGAAAGTTGAAACAATTTTGGTAGAGTAATAGTACTTTGGCCTCAAAAGTAAATTTGGTAAAGGTTCAGGTTTATTTTGTTGATGTTGAATTTTTTAAGGAAGATTGGATGCTGGAGATCTTGAATACTTGTGTTCAAGACGATTTGATAATGTGAACATGGATCCTCTTCACCTCCCACTCCCCTCTTTTTATAGGAAAAGAGAAATGGAGGATGGAAGGTTCCCTAGAGGGTGAGGTTATTGATCATGATGATTATAAGTTTATTATCACTACATAAGGTTAAAATATTAAATTTTTCCTCATTATCTCACACATAGTTGGTGATGTGTTAATAAGATGAGGAGGTGAGGAGACTTGACCATCAACAGTCAGGCTAACCATCAATGGTTAAAATGACCATTGGTGATTGAGTGTCCAAAGGTCAAAAGGGTCAAAAAGGGGTTAAAATGGTAGGTTAAATTTTAGGTTAGTAGGTTGATGAGTATATCTAACTATGTGGTTAACTAGACTCAAAGTCTGATAGGGGTCCTAAGGTATTTTGACAACTAGAACTATCGTGTGCAGTTTTCTAGTGTCTACACCATATTTCAATAAATATTTGAAATAATAAATAAATAAACAACCTATAAATTCATGTAAAGGAAATGCATAACATATGATTCCAAATCCACTTAAATTTTCTAATAAATAATGGAAAAACTATCAATTACACCACACCAAGTGGAATTTTCACAATTTAGAATGCCATATTATTGAATAGTGTGGATATAAAGGGCCACAATTGGGTAATATGGAGTTAATGTTAAAAAAAATCAAAACAAAAATTTACAATTCCCTTTCATGGTATGAAGTATGCACCATAACACCAAGTTTATAGGATCTCCACACACTTACCAACATGTAAGTGGTAAATCTCACAACACATTTCCCTAAACATGAGAAAAGGATAAAACACATAGGGGAATCAATCCATGTCATATATATAAATTATCTAGACAAAATGAATTAGAAGACACTTGAAATAAAGCTAAATGAATGTAGGAGAATTTGTATAAATCATACATTGGTCTGATCAAGAAGAACACTGCACTTATCCTCATTAAAAATATAAATCCACTCAGTAGACTTAATATGTCATCATTTTATAAAAAGAAAGTGTAACTCATCTTGATTCTAGATAAGTTATAACTATAAAAAAAAATCTTCCTAATTTTTGAAAGAGATAGATGTAATATCAATCCTTAAATAATAATCATAATATTGTAGGATTCACTAACACCATATAGTGTAATCCTCTACTGTGAAGAGGATTCCCACCATGGTAGGGTGGTATCAATATATAAGGGGTCATATAACATCCCATCCCATATATTTAAATTTATAATGGAAAAAAAATCCATCAAACATGTACAAACTTGCTTAGGTGAGCAACATCTCATTCTCATACAATACCCACAACACCTAATGAAAGTGACCCCTATTGATTTTGATTATAAAAATGGTTTAAACATCACCAAGGATGCTTGATTTATAGTGATCAAGATGGCTATAGTATCTCTTGTTCATGAAACTCATGATATATTTTGGGTACTCACTTAACCAACATGGTGTACATAAAAATCACTCACAAATTTTGGTTTAAATAATTGATTAATAAAAATATGAAGGTACAATTTCTCCCTAAAGACACACAATCATACACTAATCCCATACTAATAAATGGTCTTCAAAAGTCATGCCAAACTTGTTAGGACTTGTTTCAATGTATTAACTTAGTGTTGAATTTTGGTAATTTAAATTAAATAAATGTAAATGGGGAATGATTTTTTTATAAATACACCCCCATAGATAAATTAAGTTAGATTTATGTTTGAGTTAATGATAATACTACCTAACAAGTTGAATTGCCATAGATAGTCGGTTGTATAAGTTGGTTTTGATTGGTCATGGGCTGAAAACTATATATTCATGTATGAATTTGTAAAAAGAGTTAAAAACATATTGAATACCTTTCTATGTACTTTTTTTTTGAAATTAATAAAATAATTATGGACCCACACTCAATGGGCACAAGATTCAAGCTAAGTGGTTTATGTTTATCAGTGGTTATGTCTTAGTGAAATAAGGTTGTATTTTATTGAAATAAGGGTGTAATCTTTGATTTTTTGGTGAGTTTAAGTGCAAAACCCATTAAATTTTTATTTTGCTCTACATGGAGGTTAAGTGAAAAACCCCATAAAAGTGTTATCTTATGCAAAGTGCTATCACTCAGTGTGTTGTTTATTTCATTTATCACACTTATTTTGCATTATGTTACACTTAATTTTATTTTTTGTACTTAATTTCATTTTAATATTCCAAATATTTAGAATTTTATTTTAGTTGGTGATAGATTAATGATTTCTAATTATTCTAATTGGAAATGTTTGATGGAAGATTCATTAGTTTTCAATGAGCTATGAGATGTTGTAAAGAATTAAAATCCTACATTACCTACAGAATAGGCCAAAATTGATGTTTTTAATCCATGTCATTTTAAGGACCTAGTGTTAATCAAGTGTTGCTATACTTAGGATACTTACATACATATTGAAAACTATCCTCATAGTTTTAGATTAAGGTAAAAACAGGTTTTTAAGGGACCCCAAAACCCTTAACAAAAGGAGAAAGATAAAATAGAAACATCCACAGGCAAGCCAAAAGCCTACTTCATCGATGTAACAAAACCAGCATACAAAGACCGGAAGCTACCAAACGAACATCCAAAGTTATCCCCCAGGTTTTACAGAGACCTGTAAACTCCATAGTAAAAGTTCAAAAAACCAGGTACCAAGACTAGAAAATACAACCAACTAGCAGAACCAACTAAAAGAACCAAGAACTATTCTTCTAGTTCCAATATCATCTTCACTGCTTCCTTACCTTTCAAAACAATGTCTTAGATGGCAGCAATCACCTGCATAGATCCCTCTTACATTGATTTCTTTCTTGAGCTTTGTCCAGTTCTCTTGCTAGGCCCCTCCAAAGTTTTGATTTCTTCATTTGCTCTTTTTCCAATGTTTACCGCAACAGCACAAATGCTAGAGGTTACCTCCTCCATCTTTATTTTGCTTTCCTTTATGAGTACCCTTAGGTTGTTCTCATACTTTTTGAGTTTTATGGGAATATCCCTCATCTTCTTTTCCATGTTATTGACTTTGTTCCAAACTGCCTCCTGTTTACCCTCCATTATTTCCATTTTCCTATTAATTTCCATAATCTCCTTATACGTCCATAAATTGAATTTAAGGGTAGCATCAGATTTATAATTGGCCATTCTAGTAGGTTTGTCTTTCTACCTTTTGTCACTCCAATATTTTGTGTTCTTTTTAGGATTGCTTCCACCTTCTTCCATATAATCCTCTGTTTCCATTCATTTATGTTCCTTTATTTCAGCAGGGCTTACATTTTTGTTACTAACTTCCTTTACTTGAGCTCCCATTTCCAATATTTGGTTAGCAACCTGAATTAGATTTTCCTTCTCATTATTTGAATCAGGGTCCGCTTCAGGGTCATCTAGATCTTTATCCATTTCCTCAAACACTTACTAGTTTTCCTCAGACTCATGGTTGTTGTTTTTAGACTTTTCCTCTATAGTGACTCCTTCTTTCTCATTCTTATCTTGCGCTTCTTCTTCCTCACTGGAACTTGAATGCCCACTTTCTATTCTTCCATCTCCCTCTAGGCTCTCCTCCCCCATGTTTTCAGAACTTTCCCACTCTGTTTCCTCATCAGCGGTCTAGTTATTGACACTTGGGAGTTTGAATTTAGCTTTTTCATTCCCTTTTACTATTTCTTTCTTTTTACTCCTAAGGTCCTTGTATTTTCCCAAATAAGGATTCTTTACAATGGCATTATTCTTACAATGCCCTTCAATTATAATAATTAACCCCTCATGTAGGATGGGATGAGATTCCTTTTTATTATGAGTGAATAGACTTTGGAGCAAAGAAAAGTGTAGATAAAAAGGATAGGAGATTCTTACTTTGTGTCTGAAGTGATTGAGGAATACAAAGTGAAAATTTTGGACTCTTTTGCTTCTTCCATCAAGTATGAAGTACTCATGGATATAGCATAAGACGTGCCTCCAGATTCCCTTAATCTACTCTAATTCAAAAAAATCTCCACTTTTTTCCAATTGCTGCTCCTCAGCATCCATTTTAGGGAATTTGTAGAAAGCCTCATTGGAAATGCTTGTTTGCTTTGAAAATTTTATTCCTTCCATTGGAAGTCCCGTCACCTCTGCTATGAATTCCTCAGTGAGATTCACCGTAATGCCATGCAAGGTAACCCTATCATCAGTCCAGTTTTTGAAAAATGCCATTGTGATATGGGGTTTTGAGCCATGAAGCCGTTCCATGTAACTCACAACCTTTCCTCTCTGCAGTATCTTCCAGACATCTTCTTTAGCTTTCCACTCCTCATAGTTACACTTCATGGAAAACCTTATATGATTTGTATGATAAGAAAACTAAGCATAAGAAGATAGATATCCACATGTATTTGTTAACTTTGTCATTAGAATAATATGGGGATATGGGTTAATACATGTCTAAGCTGAAGAATACTGATACTGAGTACACTAAGGTTGGGTTTGGAAAACTAGATGATGATCTCATAGTTACTACTGCATTGAAAGGACTACTTGTGTCTATAGGAATTTTGTAGAAATTTTGCATGTCTATGAAAATATCACATGCATCACTTTTGATAAATTTACTGAGTTGATTATTCAACATGACCTCTAGCTACCTAATACAACAAATAAAATCGATGAATCCCATGTTTTATAGTCTAAGCCTAGTTCATCTTCTGTTGGTCAAAAAAATTATAGAGGGTACAATTATAGAGTGGGTAGAAGTTATAGAGGAGGTATATATAAAAATAGGGGTAGATGATATTATCAAAATAATTATTCAAATAAAAAATCTAACCATTCTCATTTAAACATGATGAGTGATAGAGGATGTTATCACAACTATTATAGAGGCAGAAGTTGAGGTAAATCAAAGATTTAGTGTCATACAAGTGGAAATTCGGTCACATTATCTCTCAATGTAGGATTACTTTTGAAAAAAATTAGAGGCCCAAAAAAGTGACTAAGTCTAACTCTCAATGTTCACTCTTTAGTGGAATTTCATAGATATGTTATGGTGAGTGGGTTTCCCACTTTTCATGAAGATAGTTTTCTTTATGAATCATGTGTTTTGGGAGAATAGAATCAATAAAAATTTCCTAATAATTATTCATAGAGAGATAACAGATGTTTGTAGATGGTTCGCATTGATGTATGTGACATGAAGAAGTCATCCATTAGAAGGTCTAGGTATTTTGTGTTGTTTATCAATGGTTTTTCTATGATGACTTGGGTGTTTTTCATGAAAAATAAATCAAAATTTTTAAATAAGTTTGTTGATTGGTTACACTTAGTTGAAAAATAAATAGGTTCATACCTATCCACCCTTCATTCAAAAAATGATCGTGAGTATACTTCAAATGAGTTTTTATATTATTTTCAAGAACATGGCATTCATCAATAATATAGTAATGCTTATACTCCATAACAAAATAGATTATCTGAATGGATGAATAGGAATTTAGAGGGAACAACATGAGCTATGTTACACTATAAATAACTCAATGATAAGTTTTAGTTTAAAGCCATTGATATTTTAGTGTATTTGAGAAACAGGTCCCCTACATTTGCACTTTTAGGACAAAATCCATATGAGTCTTGGTGTGGGTTTAAACCAAAAGTTAAACACTTGAAATTTTTTAGATGCCTTTGTTTCTCTTTAGTTCCCACTAAACATAGAACTAATTTAGAACCATGAAGTCAAAAATTGAATCTATTTTGGATATTTAGACAATAAAAAAGGGTATAGTTTGCTTGCATAGGATAGAGGAAAATCATAATGAGTAGGGATGTTATTTGATGAATTTGGTATTATGAACAATGTAGAGATTGACTCTCAATTTGATAGGTTAGAGATGAAGACTACAAAATGTGATAAGGTATTGAATAATGAGTCCAAATCTCATAGGTTGTGGTATGAGACTAACATCCCTTCTATTTAATCGAGTATTTCATAGGTTAATGACTTAGAAAATTTTGAAAATTTTCTAATTCTTCCTTAAACTAGTGTCATGATGAGAATTCTAGTGTTCCTAATTTGAACAATTTAGATAAGTATCCAAAATGGGCTCAAAGTACTTTTTTTAAATTAAAAGTAGATGTGGTTATTCTAGTAGGTCATAGGAGTTCTCATAAATAGGTGAACTATGCAATGCTTGTTACGACTTCTTCCATTGAGCCATTGACTTTTGAGGAGGCTTCTACTGAACATGTTTGGCAACATGTAATGGAAAGTGTGTATGATGTAATACTTAACAATAATATTTGGGTTTTGGTTGATCCTCCTCTATATGTTCAACCCATAGGATGAAAATGGGTTTATAAGACCAAGTATAAATTATATGTATCTATTTATAAACATAAGGCAAGACTTGTTGTGAAATGTTATACACAACAAGAGGGTATTGACTCTAAGGAAACATTCGCACCAACTACCAAATGGCACACTATTCGTATGGTCCTTTCCTTAACAGAATATAATGGTTATAAAGTACATTATATGGATGTTAAAAGTTCATTTTTGAATGGTATTTATAGGAATAAGTATATATGAAACAACCCTAAGGTTTTGAGAAAGTGGGTATAGAACACAACATGTGTAAATTGATCAAATCTCTCTATGGACTCAAACAGGTACCTAGAGCTTGGTATGAAAAAATGGATTAATAATTGAAGAAAAATGCCTTTAAACATATTGAATCTGATGATAATCTCTATTTTATAGTGCAAGGTAAGAAATTGGTGATTCTTGTTATCTATGTTGATGACATTTTTATCATAGGAAATGACGAAACACATAATAAGTTTGTGAAGAAGGAATTAAAATATGGGTTTGAGATGATAGATATTGGAATTTTTCACTAATACCTTGGCATAAAATTAACTCAAAAAGAGAAAAGTACTTTCATTTCACAAACTAAGTATATTTATGAGTTATTAAATAGGTTTAGCATGACTTATTACAAACCTACCCTCACTCCCATGGAAAGTAATTTAAAATTATCTAAGGACGATGGTAGTGCATTTTTTTATGGTACCAAATATATATAGTTAGTGGGAGGTTTGATATATTTAATGACTACCAAGCCTGATATATCATTTTTAGTTGGAATTTTGTTTAGGTTTATACATGAGCCTAGAGAAATTCATTGGCATGAAGTAAAAAGAGTACTTCATTACCTTTAGGGAATGAAAACATATGGCCTTAAGTACCATCACAATAATAACTTCAAAATTTTTGGGTATTGTGATGCATATTTTGGTAGATGTATGGATGATAGAGTATATATAATAGGATACACTATGCATATGAGTTCAACTACCATTATACTGTGTTGTAAGAAGTAGGATATAGTGGTAAATTCATCGATAGAATTAGAATACATTGCAACATGGGATGCTTCATTGGCATGAAGTAAAAAGAGTACTTCATTACATTTAGGGAATGAAAACCTATGGCCTTGAGTACTACCATAATAATAACTTCAAACATTTTGGGTATTATGATGCATATTTTGGTAGATATATGGATGATAGAGTATATAAAATAGGATACACTATGCATATGGATTAAAATACCATTGCTTGGTGTTGTAAGAAGTAAGATATAGTGGCAAAGTCATCATTAGAATTAGAATACATTGAAACATGGGATGCTTCTAGAGAAATTGTTTACTTATGATGCATTCTTAAATATCTTCAAATTTCTTAGATTGCTTCTGCATAGTTATACATTGATAATCAAAGTTTAATCAATATGTCCAAGAATATAGTATTTCATGCCAAAATAAAACATATGGATGTCAAATATAATTATCTATGAATTTTAGTGGTGAAGAAACCACTTGATCCAATATATTTCCCAATTTCTGATGAGACATTTGATATTTTCACAAAACCCCTTGATATAATCAAACTTGAAAATTTTATAAAAAAGCGTGGCATGTGTGTAAAAAATTGACTTTGTATCATAGGGGATTTCTTAGGACTTGTTCCAACGTCTTAACTTAGTTTAGGATTTTGGTAAGTTAAATTAAATAAATGTAAACAAGGCATGCTTATTTTTATAAAGACACCCCCATAAATAAATTAAGTTGGATTTATTAAGTTATATTTATTTTTGAGTTAATAATAAAACTACCTTACGGGTTACATTCCCATAGATAGTTGGTCGTAGAAGTTAGTTGGTTTTTATCGGTCATGAGGTGAAAACTATATATTCATGTCTAGATTTGAAAAAAGGGTTAACAACATATTAACACCCTTTCTATGTACTTATTTTTTTAAAATTAATAAAATACTTGTGGACCCACACTCAGTGGGTATAAGATTCAACCTAAGTGGTTTATATTCTATCAAAACTTTTAAGGTTCATGAGTCATATCTGATATGGTTCCCTATAATTTGGTCCCTCTATAAGGATTAGGTCCACCATGCAATCATATTCTCAGGATCATTCTACGAAACTCTTATATCACTTAATAATAACCTCATGAATAATGGGGAAGGACATCATTCAAGGAGTCATAGTAAAACTAAGACTTCTTGGAAAATGTGAGAATAAAACCACTCTAGAATGCATCCTCTCAAGACAAAAAATTCTCAATAATCATGGAGGTGATATTCATGGACTCCTAATCAAGTTATATACAAGGTTATATCCAACCTCAAAACACATACAAGTGTGTGACATGGTTATAAACTGAGGCACTTCATTCCTAAATAATTAATATCTATGTCTAAGAAATTACCGCAATCCACTAGATTATACATGCATTTTTAAAACACATACCATCTAAAGGAATCAATGGTTCATAAAAATTAGAAAAATTATCACTTATAAAAATTTTGACACAAGATATCAAATGTCACAATCCATTCTTAACTGCATGCTCTAGGAAACAAACATACAAACTATATAATTGATAGCATACTTATATCCTAATTACATTTAAGAGAAAAGTAGGGAAAACCAATTGAGGGTTAAGGCTACTTATTTATAAGAAATAAACTTGTTCATCATCCATGTCACAACTCATAGGAAACTAACTCAACTTAGTATCACCACCATGATATAATGCACCTCTATAAGGAGATAAGGATGAAACTCACAACATTTTAGGTACTCATTATTTATTGAAAACATCAATTACATTAAGATTCTCAATAAGTAGGAAGGTACATTCAAACCTTTTATAAATTAGTATAAGAACATGGCCATATCAAGGATCCATACCAATAAACTCACATTCAAAGAACCAAAAAATCAACATAAGATAATCTCAATAAAGTTACTACAAGAAAAGGGGTCATAACCTCAAGTGGGTTGATGACCACAACATTCAACTATCAACATCCAAATAAGATTTATATGACCTGGGCATTTATCAAACACACAACATGAGGAAATAATACCATTCTAACATAGTTATGACTTAACATTTAATCATTTTAATTTAAGTGATCATAAAACTAATGGAATTAAACTATTAAAATATAAATGTTGTGATGTACTAACATGATATTAAAATACAAGGCAGAAGGCGTGTAGCGCATGGTTTCAAATTTGAATGAAGCGTTGGGCGCGCTGGGTGCACCGGAAGCATTCCCAGAACCTGTAGCTGAATGTGCAGGGAGGCAGAAAGAAGATGCCCTTCTAGAAAGGGGAAATGAAGGATGGAAGGTGAATGGAAAACTGGTGGAGGAGAACCAGGAAGGAGGTACTAACAAAGGAGGGACAGTAGGAGAGGAAAAAGAAAATGAAGGATCTAAATTTTCTGTTGATAAAAAGACTAGTTTACCTTTGAATGGATTGGATCCTTTCTGTGGTACCAGTACCCCCCAACAAGATTATTCTCTTGCTGTGTTGGGGTAGAAGACTGAAAAGGAGAAAGAGAAAGGGCGTTTAAACAAGGAAAAATCCTCAAAAGTGCAGAAGGCAGAGCATTCAAAACAAAAGAAGTGGTCCTCTCTGTTCGGCAAGAAACCCAATGAAAAACTTCTCTTCCCACCGGTTATTACTAAATCTTGTTGGGAGAAAGGTGAGTTTCAAGTATCTATCCTAGATCCTTTAATAGATTTTTCTGTGTCTTCTTTGGAATTCACCCTAGTTGGTAAATTTTTAGGGGCAAGACCAGATCTAGAATCCCTTACCAAGATGGTTAAAAGGAAATGGGTTATTCGAGGAGATGTTGAAATGGCTCCAATGTTGAATGGTTTCTTTTTGTTTAATTTCAACTATAAAGAGGACATGAACAAGGTTCTGTGTGGAGGACCATGGTCTTTTGGCAAATGCTCTTTAACTATTAAAAAGTGGGAGCCCAATATGGACCTATCAGATTCCTTCTTCTTAACCACTCCCATTTGGGTAAGACTTCCTGGACTTCCCTTAGAGTTTTGGCATGAGGACATTTTTAGAGGTATAGCTATCACTTTTGGTGAACTAGTGGCATTGGACAATCCAACGGTTACTAGATCCAAACTTCAACATGCCAGACTTTATGTTAAAGTTGCAGATTTGAACAACCTCCCAGAAAAAATGGATTTAATTTCAAAGCATGGTAAAAAACTCAAAGGTTTGTGTTTGAAGATCTGCCCAATTCCTGCTATGCTTGTAAAAAATAGGGGTATTGGGTCAGAAACTATCCTTACAAAAGGAAAAATTATTCAAGCAGTGTTTTGGATGAAAGGAAGACCAAGGTTCAGCACAAGAAAGTATGGAAAACTAAAGAAAATAATCAACAAGAACTAAAGAAGAATGAAGATATTAAAGTTCTCCATGCTGAGGAGGAGAAAGAGATCCCTATTGAAGAATCAAAAGACCCACAATCAGATGTGGATGAAGAGTCTGTGGTTGAGAAAGAAAATTTTGAGCAAGAAGGATATGGGCTGCAATCAGAAATCACAAATCCTGAACAAAGAAAAGATGAGTTGATAGATTTAACAAAACAAATTGTTGGCTATCAAAAGATAAAAGACAGCTGGGGAGATATAGAAAATTTTGAGGCAGAAGGGAAGGGAAGGCAATCAGAAACCACAGTACCTACACACAGCAAAGAAGATTTGACAAATTTATCAAAGGAAATCATTCTATACCAAAGGGTAGAGGATCGATGGAGAGAGGCAGAAGGCAAAGTAGTGTTGGAAGAAGGAGAAATCTTGGCTGATACAGGAAATAAATTAAAGGAGAGAGTTCCTCTTCTTTCTCAGCCAATGGAGATTCAGGTTGTTAATGAATTGCCTTTGAAAGAGCTTCTTGCGAACGTTAAAGGAGAAAATTTAAAGCATTTTCCGAACCAAAGGAAAAGGGCTGAAAAGAAGACAAATACTAAAGGAATAGAAACCAGAAGCAACAAAAAAGACCAACAAATGAAGGCAAAAAACCGTGCTTCTATTCTGGATAAATCTGGAAAAAGAGAGGAGCAGATTTCAAAAGTGAAAGCGGATGTTGGCTGTCCAGACAAACCCGGAAGAAAACCCATAAGAAAAATCAGAGAGCTAGAAAGCAAGCAGAATATAGCTGATGGAAGGCAGGCAACAATTCTAGATTTTACCCCTAAAAAATAGTTATTAAATTATTTTTTGGAAATTAGAGGGCTGGATGTAATTGAATCTTGAGGCTGTCCTTGTATAACCTTAGGTTGTTGCTACTTCTTAGTAGGATTCAGGAATGCTTCTCCTGGTGCATGTAAACATTTTATCTTTATTGCTTCTATAATAGGGTTTCGGGGCCCCTTCAAAACTTTTTTTTACCTTAATCTAAAACATGATATTAAAATACAATAAAATATATTATGTTATAAAATTTATTAAAATAAAAAACTTTATAAAAATAGTAAATTAGACTAGGGTTATAAAAAACTAAATAGATGTTGTTGTTTCTTTCACAACACACTCTAATTCTTCCAAAATCATGAAACTCATTTTTTCATTTTACTTCATTCCTGCTTGTGCTCACAGCTCATTGGTCTCAAAACTCTCAAGTTTCCTTAATAGTCTATTTTGGTTTGCATGTCAAAATATCTCATTTAATCATTTTTTTTGGTATACCATGTCCATGCAATAAAACTTCATATAAAACACTTAGTGTGAAAGTAAAGTCTTGATTAGATCTAGTCCCCCCAAACTTGACAAACTTAGTTCTATCTAGAATTTTAAGGCTTGATTACATAGTAAACTTATTCAAATAATTATTTACTACTAATAATAATAATTTTGTATCCTTGTTATCATAGGGTTTTATATTTTTTAAAAAGTAAAATTTCAAAGCCCATCTATGCCTGGGAAAATGTGAATAGGTCTAGGAAGCTCATTTTTTATCCCATTTTGGTTTTTTAGCAATACATTTTTACTTTATGATCAATTTTCAGACCATTTGCATCATTAAAAATATTATTCTATCCCAATAATCTTATTATTTTCAAATTTGAGTGTATTAAAACCTATTTATGTTTGAATGCCATGTTTTTTAGTATGATTTTAAATGTGATATATTGACTATTATTTATTTGTCTTTTTGTAGTTGGAGAGTAAAAGTATAGAATTTAGGAAGAGATGGAATTGGTAGAAATCATATAGAATTTTTTAGAGAAATTTCCCCCCCAATGGATATTCTCAACCTATTTATTGTGGATGGATTGACTATCCGAGGGTTGTCTTTTCTTTTCCACAAGAAACTATAGAGCTAATCACTCTTTATTTTCATGGAATTTATAGTTTTATTAGTGTATTTTTTCCCTCAAACTCATAATCCTACCATTATGTTATCATATTTATAAGTGATTGATTTTTTTTGACCTAATTGGATTATCGAAATGAATATTTGGATTAATATCAAGCCAGGAAGTCTATTCATAATCTTCTCATGTATATGGTGGTTGTGATGTATATTTCATTATTTGGTCACCCTTAGAAGCTTCAATTATTTCCATTTGTTATTGTGCATGTGTTGGTCACATGAGATACTAATTTTTAGGATTCATTCCATTGAGAGTTTCAAATTTATCTTTATTATCACATGATTTTATTCTCTTTATCCCTCTCTTTTACTATTATTTCTAAATCAGTAAACCTAGAGTTTGATTAATTTAGATGAAATATGATCATGTATATTTATCTTGATTACTTGATTCACTTTACTACTATTTCATTGATTAATGTTCAAAGTCAATGAAAATTCACTAAAATCAATCATATGCATCTTACCCCAAACTCCCAAAACATTGATTTTAGCACTCGAGTAAACTTGGAATGCATTTTCATTATCATTCCTTAAAAAAATATCAAAACTCGCATTAATAAAACATACATATTTACATTCTCATCTACTTTGTTAAATAAATTTTAAAACCAGTAAAGGCCTCTTGAATTGGAGTAATGAGATTACTTAGTTGATTTGTAAAAACAAAATTATATATCATATAATTAAGAGTAGAATAAACAGATCCACATTAACAATTACTAAAGAGCAAAATATTTGAATATTATTATTGAGCCACTTTGATGGGGAAACCTCCATAATAATGCAATAATATCATAATTCATAATATGATGATAAAATAATAACCTCTACCTCCTATATATACTCTACTTAGCCAAGGTTATTCCATAGGCTACTC
The DNA here is from genome assembly GCA_037957365.1 of Torreya grandis. Taxonomy (NCBI): domain Eukaryota; kingdom Viridiplantae; phylum Streptophyta; class Pinopsida; order Cupressales; family Taxaceae; genus Torreya; species Torreya grandis. The sequence goes on along the minus strand of JARHVA010004805.1, from coordinate 517,733 downwards.
ATACTAAGAACATAGAGAAATGCAACAAAATAATATGAAAGTGTGTAAGCCACAAGTCACACACACTATATATTAAGGGCATAACATTCTCTTTTGCTTAAAAATAATGTTTTCCTCAATGTTGAATAAAACTAAGATGTTATTTTAGGAATTCTTCATCCTCCCATGTTTCATCTTCAGAATGCAGGTTCTTCCATTTGATCAAATACTCCTTAATGGCTCTTGTCTGTAGTTACTTAGTGAATGTGTGAAGGATATCTTCAGGATCCATAATGACTTAGACTTCATCAAATTTAGGTAAATAAGTATGTGTGGAAACTCTATGTCCAATTACCTTATTTAATAAAGTTACATGCAATATCATATGTATGTGAGTGGATGGAGGTAATTCCACCTTATAAGCCATACTACCAATTTTCTACAAGATCTAATAAGAGCCATAATACTTAGGTGACAAATTTTTATACTTTTTATATTACTTCAAATACATATACTTATATGGATGAAAATTCACAAAGATCCAATCACTTATGAAAATTCCACTTACTTTTGTATTGATCTTCTTATTGTTTCATGTGATTTTGTGGCATTGCTAAAATTCTCTTTTAGACTGACTAGCACCTCCTATTAATGGTGAATATGTTCCTAAATAGTTTGAAACTTAAGATGTACTATCAAATATGAAGTGATGGATGGGGGCTATACCCATATAATGACACGAAAGGATACATCTTGGAATAAGTGTGAAATAAAGTATTATACCACCATCCAGCAAGGGGTAAGCAATGAACCCATTTATCATGTTTCTCAGAAACAAAATAATGAAGATACTTTTCTAGATACTTTTTTACTACCTATATTTTTCCATTATATTGAGGATGATAATATGATATATGATCCATCTAGGTTCCCAAAAATGCAAATAATTCATTCTATAAATTACTAGTAAAAATGGGATCTCGGTCACTTACAATGATCTTTTGAGTACTATGTAATTTATGAATTATATTGAGAAAAGTAAAAGCTATTGTACTAGAAATAAATAGATATGATAAGGAACAAAAATGATCATGCATGGTGAGTCATCCACAAAAACCATGATAACATTTTTACCCTTAGACCATGGTAACCCCATAATGAAATCTGAGGAAACCTCCTCCCAATGTTAACTAGGGATGGATAAAGGCTGAAAAAGACCCAGGGTCTTAATGGTTTCACATTTACTTTGATGAAATACAATGAATTCAATCACACATTTATAGACACTCCCCTTTAGTCCTTCCCAAAATAAATCCTTCTTGATTCTATGATATGTTTTCAAAATTTTGAAATGACCTCCAAATGGAGAGGCATGAAGTTCTCGAATAATTTTATGTTAGAAGAGAGAATGCATATAGAGGTATATTATATATTTATAGCATAATGTGATACCCTTCCATGTCAATTTTTTTATTCATCATAACCATTTTGGATATTTTGAATTAAATACTTGGTAGCACTATCATTCTCCCCTTTAGATCTTACTTCCTCTAGCTACTCTGCCTACCACATGGTCATGGCACATAATAATACCTCAACTATTTCATCCCATAAGGAGAGGGAATCTACCACCATAATCTCTTTTACTTTCTCATACACTATTCCAAAATCATATCATAACATTTTAGTCACTCATTTTTACTTCTACTTAGTTGATAATAATTGCTCTAAAAAATATGTTAGGTATCATGATCAGTCTTTACTTGAAAGTGACGACCCATTAGATAAGGTCCCCATTGTTTCATGACATGCATAATAGCCATCATATCTTTTTCATATATTGGTTTGAGCCTATTTTTTATTTTAGTTGGAAAATTTAAAATACCAATGGTATATCTTCTTACATGAGTACAACCCCCATTCCATATCCTAATGCATCATACTCTATAATATTTTTTTTTTAAAATTAGGGGTAGCCAAAACTAGAGTTGGGAACAAAGCCACTTTAAGCTGTTCAAATGCCTTGGTATTTGAATTGGTCTACTAGAAGGAATCTTTCTTCAACAAAGAGGTGAGTATGGCTATAATTCTACAATAATTTTTGATAAACTTGATAGTAATCAGTTAGCCCTAGAAATCCTCAAAGGTTTTTGAGGGTCTTGGGAACCTACCACTCCATCATCACTTGGATTTTTTTAAGATCAAATTTCACTCCTTCATGTGAAACAATTTGACCCAAGTACTCCACCTCTTTGACATGAAAGCAACATTTAGAAGGTTTGGAATAAAGTTGATGTTATTATAGAACTAAAAGCACATGTTTCAACATGCTTCAAATGGTCTTCCCAATTTTTTTGTAGATGAAGATATCATAAAAAAAACACTAATAAAAAAATTCTCAAAAATGGCCTAAAAATAGTAGTCATCAAACTATTAAATTTAGAATGTGTATTTGTGAGGCCAAAAGGCATGACCATAAATTCATAATGGCCTTCATGAATTTTGAAAGTTATTTTAGGTATGTCCTCATCATAGATGTGAATATAATGATACCTAGTGTGAAGGTCTAACTTGGTAAAAAAATATCACCATGTAATTCATCTATAAAATCATAAATTATTGAAATAGGAAACTCATATTTTATGGTTTAATTATTGAGTTATCTATAGTCTAGACACATCCTCTAATTATCATCTTTATTCTACACCATAACCATTAAGGAGGAATATTCAAGTTGACTATGTTAGATGATTCCTACCTCCAACATCTCATAGACCATATTTTAGGTTTCACTCTTTTGGGCTATGGATACCTATAGGGTCTGATGTTGGGTGGTGTACTTATTAGAATGATCTTGATGGCATGATCATGTGCACAACTAGGAGGAAGTCCTTTTGGCATGTCACAAAAAAAATATAATGGTCATATAGTACCCTTTGAAAATTAAGATATGTAGAATCCATGGTTGGTTGAAGCTATATGGAAAATAAGCATGCCATCAATCCTTCTATATATTTTCAAATAATATTTGTCATTTAATGGTAACTAACTAACTATGGAGATCTATCTCTTAATCTAACAGTTCAAAGGTCCTACCTTCTAAATGGAACCTCATGAATAATTCTTATAAATTCATCTCAATAGTACCCAAAGTGGTGAGCCAATGCACTCCCAAAATAATGTAAACTCCTCCCATGGGAATATAAAACATAGGGGAATATATAAATTAGTCTCCCATAACAAGAATATTGCTATGGCATTTTATAAAATAGTTGACTGTACTATCATATACAATCATGACCTAAAATTACGGAGTTAGGTAAATGAAATAGTTTAAATGGGTTACAAACTATTTTTTGATGAAGTTATGTGTATTAATAGAGTTAATTAATAGTAACCTATTTCTTCAATAAATACACCACCTTAAGAGTTTGAGGAGAAATAATGACTGAAAGTGCATGATAGGAAATAGTAGGTTAAGAATCTTGAGATTCATATTTAGTTTCTTTTAAACCTACCCCTAAAACCTCATCATCTTCTTCCTCCTCATTGGTGCCTTAAATGTAAAATAAATTATTTTTAGTAGATTAATGTCCTTCACTCCATTTTATATTGCATCAAAAGCATAAACCTTGTACATGATTTTCTTCAATTTGATGAGGTGTTAATCTAGTAGGATATGGAAGTGATGGTATTAGGAAGGTGCATTCATGTACATTAGTAAAAGGTCTTCATCTGATCAACTCTTTTTCCTCAGCCAAACATGCCCTTGGTATGTCTTCAAATACATTATTAAGATGAAACATGCAAACCTATAATTATATGTTATCTTTGAGGCTACCCAAGAATAAGTCAGTCAGATTTTACTCAGTAATGTCTACCAAACATAAGGAGAGATTCTAAAATTTATGAATGTAATCCTTAATCATCATAGTTTGATAACTTGGATAGTTATTTGAATTAATTTTCTCATATATTATTACAATAGTGGACCTATAGCTCTTTATAAAATACTGACTAGGTAACCAAGAGACCCTTCTTTTTCTTTTAAACACACAACCAACAATACTAGATAAACTACTTAGGTTCTAGATATAGAGAGGCTATGAACACCTTGTTCAAATATGGAATCTAATGTAGATAAAATAAATTTTCAATTTGAGTAATCTATGTGAGTGGATCATTACCATAAAACTTGTTTAGGTCAATTTTTGGTAACAATGGCTTCATACCATGGCTGATATTGTGATTTTTTGGAGAAGAATAACCAAACTAAAGTGGTGGAAACTTATTTTATAATTTCTAAGTTAAAAATTTGGCCAATTTCCTAGTGATTTGTTGAATTTGATCCCAAAATCTATTCAGGCCCCCGTCTCATCCCTGTGAGTTCCCCTTTAAGCGTATCAATATCATCTTTCAGCACTATGATCTACAACTTTAACTTAAGTTGTTTAATTAACTCTAAGATATTTGGATAATAAGTTTTTGACTCTATTTCATCTTTATGAGGAGTTTTAATCATTTCTTTCCCTTTCCCAAAACCACCATTGTTAGGCCCTACCATGCACGAACACTAGGAGGGTCATGTATCTTAAAAAATGTATCGACAGATGATACCATTGAAATTGCCTCACTAAGATGAATCTAATGATTGATAATGTGTACTAGGTTTAAGTTTACTAGTAGAATATATATTATGATCATCTCATAGAGATGAATCCATACTAGTTTGCAAAAGTTAAAAAAAATTGAGACTTATTTTTATTTTCATTTTTTTACTAAAAAATTGTGTAGAACAAAACTACTATGATGAAAAATTCAATTCCTCCTAGATCTCAAGTTATGTATTTTTGTCCTTCTAATGCTTGGGATGATAGATCTAAAAAAAACTACATCACACAAACTTGTCCAAATCAAATCTTTGATACAATTGTAATGAAATTACTTAGATGATTCCTAATAAAAAAAATTATATATCAAAAAATTAAGACTAGAATAAATAGATCCATAATTTTTTTTTCAAAGAGTAGAATAATGGAATATTATGACTAAGCCACTTTGAAGGGGAAACCTCCATAATAATGCAATAAGAACATAATTTACAATATGATGATAAAATACTAACTAATACCTCTTATATACACTCTACTTATCTAAGGTTATTTCATAGGATGACCATCTTAAGAACATAGAGAAATTCAATAATATAATATGAAGGTGTTTAAGCCACAAGTCAACCACACATATCCCTAGACACATTATAGGTTAAGGGTGTATAAATTGGAATAATTCACATAGACCAACTAGGTTAACTAGTATGTCATGACCTAAAATAATAGACCTTAGTGAGACCTTATGTGCCTCCATTTAAGAGAGGTTAAATAGGTGACCATTTGCACTTAGAGTTGGTGTGCCAAATAAACCATCAACAGATTAACACTAGGAGGGATAAAATTGAAATTTAAATGACAAATTTAAAACTTGAAAATTTTAGAAGAATTTCCCATGCTTATGTATTCCAAAAGATAATTTATAAATTATAAAAATACTCACTATATCAAAGTCCAATGGGGCCAACTATAAACTATTAGAAATCACTAAACACAAAAAACCTAGAGAAAATAAAGAAAAACCAAAAATAATACAAATCCACTTAATTAGTAGCTCACATATGACTATCACTCCTTTTGTTAATCTATTTATTTCCCCTTGAATCCTATCAATGGTGGTTAATCCTTCTTGAGGTAACTACCATGTAAATATTTCATGGGGTGCCCATGACTTTCTAAAGAACCCTCAAAAGGTTTTCCCTAGGTACATGCATGGTGGAATCTACACTATTGAAGAACATATTCAAGAATTCAAAAACACTATTATTAGAACCAAATTTTAACATGAGGATGTGGATTGACACCTATTCCATTGCACCTTGGATGAGATGGTGTAAGGCTAGTATCTTGGACTTCTAGATAGATCTATCACCTCTTGAAATGACATAAAAAAATTATCAATCACTTTAGAGTGTCTATAGACCCTGTTGACTTACACTAGTATTTTTATGTAACCCATCATAAGCCAAATGAACCAATGAGAATTTTAAAACCCTATTTATAAAATAAATAAAAAATATTTAAATTTCCTTATATTCAAATAAAAGTGGCTACCATACAAACCTACCTATGGGCCTTGGACCCTATGACCTCAATGTTCATCCATATGACTTCTATGACACTTGAAACCTTATCCTTGGTATATCATGAAGCCATTATGATTGAAAAAAATATGATACAAAAATAATATGGAGTCATTATATTACCTTCATTAGGTCATACAAGTCCATATAATCAAATACCAATGATAAACCAATCACTCATGTAGAATACATCATTAATGAATCCAAACCTAAGTGATATATATTTAAGCCCAAATATAATCCATAACTCTATTTCCTTGAATTACATGCCTACAAATTAGTCATTCATAATTTCAAATCATGTGTTCCCTTAGGAAAATAACCAACAAGGTGTTCTTATGGCATATAACAACACTTATTCCATGCCTAGCATAAATGATTATACTACCCATAATAACAACCAACAAGTTGTCCTATTATTTATAAGCACTCAAATGCCTATTATTAATGCCTAAAACTTGGTACATCTTAATTTCCCCTCATTTATAAACAATATAACACCTATGATTAACCCACTATCACAAACATGAAATCAACAACATGCTATTGTAAACCTTGAAGTCACTATCTTTCAGTAAATGATTCAATGATTAAAAATGACATGGTTAAATTATAGATACAAGTTCCTTAAAATTATAATAAAAATACAAATAACCTACCTGAAAATATAAATTTCAAGTTTCAAATAACTAAGCTCTAATGGAACACAAGATTGGATAATATAAATGTGTTTAGTCCATTTGAAAATACTAATCAGAGCAATCATAATGCTTCAAGCTCTGTGAACTTATTTGATTTGATATTGCCCACCTAGTGTAAGTTGTATAACACAATAAACCACACTAAAACTATATTGATTTTATATTATCTTAACACATATTCTAGAAGGAGATGGAAAAAATTTAAATTGTGACTATGCCTAATAACAACTCACATAAAAACAAAGTGAATCCTAGAACTACCATGGTCTTAAAAATGTATGAGTTCCTATATGAGAGTGAAAATGAGCTTGAAGACAACTTAGACAAATTCCATGATTTTAATAAAAAAAATTATATGAAATAATTACATTTTAATAAGTAAATATCAAATATTTTTAATTACATCTACTCAAAACAACACTCAAGTTCTAATTAATGAGAACTCAAGAAATAACTCATTTTCACCTAAAGGGCTTAACACAACATATCAACTAAATAACAATGTGACACCATCACAAACTACAAGCCATGTAGAATAGATAAAATTTGGATACAACATTGTATAATACCTAAAAAAAACTAATGCTAATAGAACCATGTTTTATTTTCTCTTAATATCTAATCATAAAGATTTACTATTTAAAGCTTTATTTGATCCTAATGGCAAATACTCTAGTATGATAATTGACACTCATGTATTTATTTATAATGGAAAATCTATAATCCATCCTTTCATCTTAATAATACAAATTTTTGGTAAGAATTTAATCTAAATTTTGGTGGATTTAGGTGATTTTTGAAATGAAATGTCCTAATCAATTTTCTATAAATTAGGCTTGACTTATACTAAGTCAAATAATAATATTGTCCATCTATACATGTGAAAGGTTAAGGTAGTCAATGAGCTTAAACAAAATCATATGTAATTAAATTATAATACAAGAGTGTAATAGTTCATTCACATTTAGTTGGTCAATATCCCATATGTGTATGATGTGCTTCTCAATAAATATTCATCCAAAACATTGAATGGGTATATGGTGACCAATTTATCCCACATGTGTCTTCCATGGCATGTCATAACCAATCAAACAATAATTTAACATGAGTTAAAAATGATTCATATGATCATCGAGTACAATAAGATGAATGAGATCCTATATGAGGAATTTGAGCTCTGAGTCTACACATTGAAAAGGAAACAAAAGCTCAAGAGAACTTTTCCATTGATATGTTATCCATGTAATAAAAATAGAGTTTGAGGAGTTAGATCATTTAGATGAGGAAGATATCCTTTATTCACCTAGAATATATCTATTTCATAGTGTTATCCTTGTATATGAAAATTATAAACAAGCTGAATCAAATGAAGAACACAATTATTAGGAGTTATTTTCAATGTTATCCATGATTGAGATAGAAATCAACAAGTCAAAACCCAACTATCTAAGATAACACAAAGATTTTGTAGGCTTAGAGGATAAAAATAATTCCATTCTAAATATTCTAATACCTACTTATACCACTAAGGATCAAACCAAGAGATCATTATCATATGAATAATAAAGTGTATGTATGCTAAGGGTTGAGGAAAAGATCAAAGAGGTTAATAATGTAGCAACATATACCTCTAAAGGTTCACTACACATAACTGAATATCACTAATGGAACCTTTGATGGATATAGTTATATGAGTGGGTGTGGTTCTAGGGTTTACATCATTAAACCATGAGGAAAGTCATATTTAGTCACATTCCAACTACAATGTTCATGCACAAACAATATGGTTGAGTATGAAGCATTAGTTCATAGCTTCCAATGTGATCTCAGGAATTAAGTCAAGAAGTTGAAGGTGCTAGTGATTCATACATGGTAATCATGCAAGTCATAAGCTAATATGATTTTAATGACAAGTGTTTATCTAGGTATCATATATAAGTATGTAATTTAATATAGGATTTTGATGTATTTAGTATTCAAAAAATACCTTGTAGAATAAATCATACAATGAATACTTTGACAACAACTGCAAACACCCTAGAACCAATTACTACCTTAAGATTAAAGAGATTATTAGTGGAGTTATTATATAATCCTTCCATTTAAAATAATATCAATAAATTATAGGTATTTAAAAATTATCATCATATCATTAAGTTCATCAAAAACATATATTTATTTGAATCTCAGATTATAGATGATGATGACATGGGTAAGTTATAACTGGATGAAGGGTGATAAATTTGAAAATTAAAAATATACCAAAGGGTATCATCTCACTAGAAATTATATTTGATATGGATTATCAAGGTGATAAATAAAAAATAATCCCTTCCAAAGGTATGTTACATGAGCATTGTGTTAGAGAATTAATCTCAATTTGAGTCCTTCCTAGGTTTATAGGCTTTTATTAAGTCTTAGTTATGTGTGATGCATTTTATTCCTACCATTATGAGGTGTCACTCACCTCCCTAATTCAATTTTTAAATTTAGAATTACTTGTATGTAACTCTCACATCCCCACTTGGCACACACTTCCATCCACTCTGTAAGGGAATATGCCACAAGTAACACACACATAAGAGGCTTGTAAGGTAATTATGAGATTACTGATAAATCCCACTATTTTATTATTTATCTATAAAATATCTCTTCATATCTTATTTTCTACACTATAATCTCATATCTCATCTTCCCTTGTGCTCTTGATTCAATCTTGTACTTGTGGAGATTTTAGTAGAAAGCCTTCTAATAAGATCATATGGGTTTTTCTCTAATACGTTTAGTTTTCCATTTTAAAATCTTGTCTCAAATTGTGGTTTACACCTTAATAAGTAAATTATATTCTTTCTTGTTTTTATTTCTATACTTTCAACATTATTTATAAATGTTCTTGGCATAATCCTTTCATATCATAGCATTAACCTTATTTGGGTCCTTCATATAGGTTTCTAGGTTTATAGTATGTTTTAATTATGTTTGAATTTATTATATTTATAAATGAATTATATTCCTAACTTAATGAGGTTTCACTCACCTTCATAATCCACTTGTTTTATTTATAATTACTTGTATGTAACTCTCCCTTCCCCACTTGACACACACTTCCCTACACTCTCTAAGGGAATAGACCACAAGTGGCACACACATAGTAGGATTGTAAGGTAATAATGAGATTCCTTGTAACTCCCATTATCTTCCTATATCTCTATAAAACATCCCTTCCTCTCCTTTTTCCTCACTAGAATCTCATATCTCTCTCTTTTTCTCTTGTGATATTGATTCAATCTTTTACTTGTGGAGATTTTTGTAGCAAGCCTTATAATAATATCACATGGGTTTTTCTCTAATATGTTTGGTTTCCCACTTTAAAAATATTTGTCTCAAATTTAATGGATTGATTTTATCAAGGTAATATTATTATTTGGCCCATAATTTGCTCATTTATTTTAATGTTATTTCTACCTAGGAAATAAATCTAGCACATTTTAATCTAGGTAATGCCAATGACCCAAAAAATGTACTTTTAGGCATAACCTCCATTCAAAATTAAAAATGAGGGATTGAAAAAGATATAAAAGGATTCAAATATCTTATATCTTGGAGTTACAAATACCTGAAGGTGTTTAATATATCCATTCTCACTCACACCATTCATATCAAGCTGAGAGTCAAACCATTCCATCATAAGAAAATGCCAATGAATCCATTGTTAGAGCCTTTGATCTTTAAAGAAGTGAAAATTTTGATTCCAAATAGAATCACCTTTTTATTTAGGCACTCAACATGGGTGGTGAATCTTGTTCTAGTTCAAAATAAGAACAAAGATATACAACTCTGAATAGACTTTCATAACCTAAATAGAGATTCAAATAAGGATAATTACCTATTGCCCTCACTATATGAAGTGTTACAAATAATGATCAAATCTAAAATGATGTAATTTATATATGGGTACAGAAGGTTAATAAATTAATGGTAAACTATTAAAAAAAAATTATAAAATATTTATAATGAAATAGGGGACATTCACATACAAAAGAAGGCCATTTAGCCTAATCAATGTAGATGCTACCTTTAAACATGCCATAGATATTGTATTCAAAGATCTAATTGGAAAGTGCATTTTAATTTACATGGATGATTTAATTATCATTTTTAAGAAATGAGAAGACCACATGAAGGAGTTGATAATGGTATTGTAGAGGTATAGATAACATGGTATCACCTTGAATCCTAAGAAGTGTATACTTAGGGTTATTGAGGGAAAACTTCTATGTCACATCATCTCTGAAAGAAGCATTTATATATACCTAGAAAGAATGGAGACGATTCTAAAAATTTCCTTGCTTGTTAGTAGAAAAGAGATGAAGTAATTCTTTGATAAAATCAACTTCATGCAAAAATTCATCTCAAGTTTTATGGAGATAGTCTGACCACTAAATAACATGCTAAATAAGGATGCTAAGATTAAATAAACAACAGGATCACAAAATAATTTTTATTAAATAAATAAATAAATTATAAATACTTTTTTCTTATCTGCCTTAACTATACAAAACCATTCTTCATTTATTCCTTCACTTCAGGACACTTAAGTACTTCTATCCCAACTTAGATAAAATAAGTTAGAGACGAGATACCAATGTCTTTCATGAGCTCACCACTAATGAATGTTGAAATTAGATATTCAACAATTTAAAAATAAGAATTTGATTTGATCAAATTAGTTAAGTAGTTAATCATTACATAATTCATATTAAGGTATTTTCTATTGTACCTAATCTCATCATAAAAGATATGACAATAAAAAATTAATTGGGGGAACGATAAGGCAAATAGATGACCATTTTACAAGAGTTTGACCTAAAACTCCAAAAAATGAATATAGTGAGATGAAAAGGATTAATAAATGAAATAATGGATGTGGATCCACAAATTATTTTCCCATATTATATAGTGAAAACCATCCCTAAAGATGACTAGTATTGAGTTGTATTACATTACTTGCTAAACAATGAATGCCCAAGTTATCTGAATTCTACTCAATGAAGAACATTATACATAAATAGTAATAATTTTATGATTAAATCATGCAAGTTATATAAAATAAACACATGAAGTAATTTATTTAATATTATTAGACAAAGAGGAAGTAACTTAAGTACAAAGACATTTCCATGGAAAATATGGAACTATTCATGGTTTAGGTAGTGTTATAACCCATTAGATCCTTTGGGAAAGTTAATTTTGGATACACATTTTTAAGGATTCCTACTCACATGTAAACCCCACACAAATAATTCACCCTTTCTATGCCATTACATCCCATTATTGAGGTTTGATCATTCATAAAATATGGACTTTGTGGGAGCCATCAACGCTAATTCATATATAGGACACAAATTAATTTTGAAAATAATTGATAATTACATCCATTAGACATAGTCTCAAGAATTCAATAATTATACAAATAATTTTTTAATTGAGTTCTTTTAGGAGAATATCATCAACAGGTTTGGAATGCCATTCACATTTGGTATGTGATAATGACCATGATTTATCTTCTCTTTATTTTAGTCAATGGACATACAAATACCATTTCATCTTCAAGTTCTCATATAATTATTACCCACAAGGTAATGGGTTAGTTGATTGAATGAATAATAATATATTAGATGTAATTAATAAAGTCTTATAAAAGAACCCTAGGGATTGAAATAACATTTTAAATTTGTATTATGGTCTAATAGGACTAGATTTAAATTGTCCTGAGGTACATCCATATATCACATTGTTTATGACCAAGACCTTATATTCCATTTCAACTTGAGAATACCCACTTTTTATTTCATGAGAGACCACCTATAAACTAATGATAAGATAGAGGCACATACCCTGAATATTATACAACTAGAATAAAAATGTGATGTATGATTGTTATAGTTTAACAAATACTAGGAGGTTCTAAAGCATTTATTTGAAAAAAAAATCCAAAGTGAAAGTGATCTATCCATTGTATAAGATAAAGTGCATGATAAAAAGGTGAAACATAATAAGTTTTATGCTTTATGGCTAGGTCCTTACCAAAATTTTGAAATCTTGGGTAAGAACACATTCCATCTTAGGTGTCTAATTTGTGAGGAAGTCCCATTACCCTCAAACATTACTTCCAAGCTATAATTGGCTTGGAAATATCATGTAAATAACTTCTCTATGTTTTATTTCTTTTATTTTCTATTTTAATTTATTTCTTTCACTTGTTTTTTCTTTCTCTTTTTTGTTAGTGTAGCCTCTTGTCTATCCATTTTGGTTTGGCTTGTGTATTGTTTCCCTATGGGTTACTAATTGATCAAACAATGGGAAAGAACAATTTAAACATAGGTAGTTAGAGTGGCATTCTATTGAATAAGTTATCTCAGTAGTTTTTGACTTAATATTATGTTTTTGAATCAATTTTAAAAGCTTGAGCTATCATGTGTGTTTTAGTTTTGTTCATGTTTTGGCAAGTTTGGGTAAACTATTTGGTACTTGAAGATACTCTCTCAAAACCATGTAATAAAGTCACATTTTAATGTTTTTTGGGTTTTCTTAGATGAACCTACTATGGTTAAGATATAGGTTGAAAAATATATAGTCATGTCTTTTATTTTTCATGGTGGTACCTAACCTAGAATTGATTTAAAAAATAGAATAAAATAAAATAAAAACCAATTTATGAAAAAATTAATTCATGAGAGATTTAATCAACCTATAATGAGGCTATGGATGCCATGCTAATATTATATTAAGGTCTTGAGTGGTATCAAATACAAATCCATTAAGGATATGGATGTGTGACTAGTAGTAGAGTAATGCCTAGGCAAGCATTCTCAAGGTAGGGTTCACTAGCCTAATGGTTGGAGCCATAATAGTTAGTCTTTATAGGTTATAAAAAGTGATAATAAATTCATATGCACACATTAGGTTAATGATAATATCATATTTGATTTATTATCTATTCTCATCTTTTCCTTTCTCAAATCTATTCATGTTTCATGTGTAGTCTTCTCCATAGATTCTAGTTTGTAAACATGTTTTTAATATTTAGGAATATTTTCCACCAAATTCACCATTTTTTTTTACTTTCACAACACAATCTAATACTTTAAAAATCACAAAAACCATTTTTTATTTTACTTCACTCTTTCTTGCAATCATGGATCATTGGTCTCAACACTCTGAAGCTACTTTATTAGATCATGTTATTTTACATGCCAAACTATGTCTTATAATAATTACCATTGGGTAGACCATGTCTGTGATAGAAACTTCATATAAAACACTTAGCATGAAATCAAATTCTTGACCTTCCTAATTACCTTTTAAAATATTTTTTGCTTGGATTTCTTAAGTTGTTTTACGAGGTGATTTTGGTTTTTACATTGATTTGGCCTCAAAAACCTACACTATATTGAAGACCAAGTTTATGCAAAAAAGTTTCATATTTTAGAATTGGTTTGTAGCGAAGATTTTGATGTACCTATCACACTTGAAATATCTTGTAAAACTTATCATTTTTTCTAGTTTAGTGTGCTTTAACTATTTAAAAATAAAAAATAAAAAAATATCTAAGTCAGTAGACCTAATTAGGATTCTAAGAAAGTATTAGGTATTTGAGGTCTAATTATGCATCCTTTAGTTGTAATCCATATTCCTAATGTCAATTTAGGCTTGTGATAAACTTTCTAAGTCCCCAAGACCTAACCAAGCATTAAAGCCCAATTAGGTCTAGAAGTGAGGGTTATTTTCATTGATAGTGCTAAGTAGAGTTTTTTTCCAAAATAGGTCTTGGTGGATTTTATATAAGTCTGATAGGCCTAATTAGAGAAAAATATTTTATTAGGTGTAGGGAGTATTTGAAATTTTTTCTTAGACCTAACCAAATAAAAATAACCAATTAGGTCAAGGGAGTATTTGAAAATTTTTCCTATAACTAACTAGAGAAAAATATCTGATTAGGTCTATTGAGTCTTCAAAATAAATTCCTCAACCTAACCAAAGAAAAATATCTAATTAGGTCTAATAAGTCTTCAAAAATGTATCCTAGATCTAATTGGAGAAAAATATCCAATTAGGTTTAGTCCCCCCAAACTTAACAAAATTAATTCTATCTGGAATTTTAAGGTCCAATTTGGTCTTGAACTTGTACAAAGCATAATGCAATAATAATCAATATTTTAAACCCTGATTAGTAAAGTATTTTTAAATTTTAAAAAATTGAAATTCTAAAGCCTCCCTATGCCTAAAAAAACCTAAATAGGTCTAGGAATCTCATTTTTCAGTGCATTTTTTTAACCATAAATTTCACCTTGATTGTTAGTTTTTCAAATTGTTTATGACACCAAAGATATCATTCCAATATAGCTCTATTTTTTTTTTTAATTTTAATAAATTTTGAGTGTTAAAACTAGTTTGTGTTTCATGTCATGTTTTGTTAGTGAGATTTTACTTCAATATTTTGACTATTTTTTTTTGTTTTTTTTCAAGTTGGAGAGGAAAAACATAGCATTTTGGAGGATATGGATTTGGTTGTAGTAATTATTACTCCCTAAAAACATTTTGGTGGGAAATTTACTCCCTATTAGAGTTACTCAACCTATATAGTTTGGATGGATTGACTGTATAAGGGTTGGTTTTTCTTCTCCATAAGAGACTATAGATCTAATCACTCTTTATTTATATGCAATTTCTAGTTTTATTAGTGTAATTTCTCCCTCAAAGTTATTGTTCTACTCTTATGCTGGTAGATTTGTAAGTGATTGATCATTTTGGACCTGATTAGATTCTAAAAAGGAATATTTGGATTAATAAGATGTGGAAGTCTATTCATAATCTATGATGTGTGTGGTGGTTGTGTTGTCTCTTTCATTATTTGGTTACCCTCATGAGCTTGAATTAGCTCCATTATTGATCATGCATGTATTGGTCACATGACAGTTTGATTTAAGAGATTCATTTGATCAAGAGTTTCAATTTTATCTTCATTATCGTAGGATTTTATTCTCTTTCTCCCTCTCTTTTATTTTTTTTAATAAATCAATTAACTTAGGGTTTGATTAACTTCACTTCATTATCTAAAATTTGATCATGCACATTTATCTTGATTTCCTACTTCACTTCATTATTATTTAATTATCACACTAATTAAAATATAAAGGAAATGAAAATGGACTAAAATGTTCCATATCCATGTTACCTCAAACACCTAAAACACAAATTTTAGCACTCGATAAAAGATTGTAATGCACTATCATTATCATTACCTAAAACATGATCAAAATGCACATAAACCAAATAAACAAATTTACATTCTCATATAATTTATTAAGGACTTAAATAATGTTAAAATTTTCAAAACCAATCAAGGCCCCTTGAATTATAATGGTTCCACATAGACCAAATGGGTCACCTAGTATGTTATGACCTGACGATTACAGACCTTAGGAAAACCCTATAGACCTCCATTTAGAAGAGTTTGGATAAATGGAAATCCATGCCTAGAGTTGGTTTGATAAGAAATCCATCAAAAATTTAACTGCATAGGCTAAATGTAAGTGAAATTTGTATATGAACACTTGTGGTGTTACTTAGACAACATGCCCCATTTAAAATTGAAAATAGAGACCCTCTTTTACTATGGAGTCTAGTCTTCTATATTGAAGGTATTTTTTGGTTTTGTTTGTTTAAATTGCCATATTAGGAGTGATTTTTTTTCTAGATGTAAATATTTAGAGTCTAAATATGCTTCATTTTTTTAGTCAATCCTAAATAATAATAAATTTGTAGCATAAACACTTGGCAAAGAAATCACATTTAAGACTGCATTAAGTTAAAATCTAAATTTACATAATTTTATTAAGTCTTGATTTATCTTCATGCTTGTGTTTTAAAACACATTTTATAGCTTCCTTTTTAGACCATGTCACTTTGGATTTATGTAAATTATCTAACTATTTCAAATTTTATCTTGAGTAATTTAGTCCATTTATACTTTAATTTTAAATTGATTGACTAGGTCTTCATACAAATTTATTCTTTTAGTTATTCATTTTTATATAGAATGGACAAAATTGGATTTAAATTGGTGAATTTGGACTTCCTTTTATGTTAGGTTTTTCATTTTCATGTATTCATTAAAAAAATTTCCTTATTCATTTTTTGGCTTTTACCTTAGCCATTGTATTTTAAAAAATCACTTAGCTATTAGCTTTTTAAATTCAAAAATATTGATTGGGATTTTATTTATCTTTCTTGTAGTTATCTAAAGAATTTTTGATGCAATGTAGAAATCTTCCATGGCTCTTAGTGGCCCAGACCCATTTTTAAAATATTTTAAAAGACCTAGACAATTCTCTAATTTCTCTTGGAGATATGTGGCACTTTTATACCTCTTTAAAGACTTGGCCAATTATCCAAACTTTACCCAATGCCATGTGTTAAATTTCTACTTCTTTGAGAATTAGTCAATTTCATCAAACATTTCTCATAGCAATGTGGTGTCTCTCCACCACTTTGTTAGACTTAAGTGATTCAAAAGATCTTCCTAGGAGCCTATAACTCATAAGAATCCTCTTAGTGAGTATATTACTAGGATGCTACCAATTGGGAGGATGAAAATGACCCACTAACTTGATCAATTCCATACTTTACAAGACCTTCTCAACAAATAGATCAAAAAGATGTTACGACATGGCACCATCCCAATAAACCACTACTTTAGGGTGGTCCATACAACTCTAAAAACCATTTAAGATCCTAGTGAGTGACATTACACTATGTGGCATGACTTGGTTGCATCATGGTTAAAGGACTAGTTAGCACATATCAAACCCTAGGCAATTTGTAGAAAAGTTTAAATCAACCAAATACCACTAACCTATCAATAGAGGAAACACTAGAAATGATGTTAGCAAGACACTATTTTAAATTTGTTGTTCTATTTGGCCATAAAAACTTGATATGGGATTGTGCATTCAAATTGATTTATAGAATCAATTTGTAGATTATTTCTCACTAATTAATGATTAGAAATGACACGATTTAATTTCATTATATTTGGTGACATTAATCAAGGTATGGCATGCACATTTGGATTGAGTCTAGAACACAAAAAATGAATATCTACCTTAAAGACAAGTGGCTTATAATTATCAAATGAATGGTTTTAACTACATATGATATGGGTAGTTATCAATCTTAATGAAATATCAATTGATTTCTCTTGAAGGCATTAATTCCAAATTAAATAAAGCATGGTTATTAATATTTTCATGACAAAATTAAATGATATTCATTCCCAATTGATTTCAAGTGGACCCACTACATTGATGATTTCTATAACTACCCCATTAGTGGGAAGATTTGAATTTTAAACTCCATAGGCCTATCTGTCTATCAAATCTTGAATTATAATAAGGCATAGTCTTTTTAGGATTAGGGAGACTATGCCTAGCTATCTCCATTTAATCTTAGCATTAGAGTAGTGGACCAGTCACTTTCTTTTATGTATTTTTACTACTTTATAGATGAGTTTTATGACTTGAGGCTATTTCAAAACCATGTCTTTAACTCTCATGAGTATTTGATGAAATCCTAATTAATCCATTTAATGGAAATATATTTATTTTAAATCTTTGTCATTTGATAGACTTTGTATGCACATGAATATGATGACCCTATTTTCCTCATTGTCTTTACTAATTTCTTTGACACATGCTTGTACCACCCTTAGTTGGATTTATTCTAGATTTGGCTCAGCTTAAGACTGGTTTATCTAGGGAAACATCTATTTGTGATGAACATATCAAATCCATTATAAAGTGGGATATCTTATCTTTCTCCATGCCTTTCCCTCTTTTTATTTTTGTTTTATTATCTTTACTAGTTTAGTTTTTGAGTTGCAATCTAAATCTAATGCTTTATCTTGATTACATGATCATTTGTTTACAAATTCTTTCACACTATTGAATCTTCCATGCTATAAACATGTTTTAATCAATTGAATTCATGTATTTAAATTAATATTCTAGTTTTATAGGCATAAAATATTCATTTATAATGCATATGATTAATTAAAAATACTCACCAAAGTCCCTTGAAATGGAATGGTCATAATAAGCTAACTCGGTTACCCTTCATACCAAGACCTTAGGGATATTTGTTCATGTAAGTCTCATTTTAGGAGAAATAATGATTAAAAACCCTCACCTATTGTTGGCCATGTCAAAACACACATCAATATATCTGGTGCTAAAAGGATGGCATGTTCTTGCATATTTTAGCCTTTTGTTTTCCTTATAGTAACTTTGCCTAGTTATCTTCCAAGTTCCAACACTAGAAGATTAATATTTTGAGCCCACCAATGACATTTTATTGGATATGTGGATGTTCCTACCCTATTAATATTCTAATACCTTCCCATGACTTGACTAATAATCCCCACAAATTATGTGTGAAGTATATCCATGGAGGGGCCAATATTGTTGAATAATATGTTTAAGATTTTAAATAAGCCCTTGTTAGAAGATAGATTCAACATGAAGATGTGGTTTGCCTCCTATTCCCCTTTTTTCTAGGTTAAGCCACATGTTCTTGGTATCTTGGTCTACCAAAAGGGTGCATCACCACTTGGTACATCTTTGAAAATTTGTTCCTTAACCATTTTAGTGTGCCTATTGACCATTCTATCTTATTTTATCAAATTTTCACAACTCATAAGGAGTATACCAAACTAACTAAATGTGTTCAACCATAGATTACATCAGCTATACACTAAGTTAAAGGATCCTTTTCTACAAGTAGAGGATGAAATTATTGGACTATATATAATTATTTTGGATCCTCTAACTTCCATGCTCATAAGGATGAACCCATATTCTTTTACATCATTAGAATTGGTCTACAAAGAGGCTATCAATATATATCAACAATAAATGAATCAAGTATTTGATGCCTACCATTCCTATTATTTAGAATAATATATCATTTATTCCTAAAATACTTCAAGTTTCATGCTTAAAAATTAATTGATGGATCAATATGCTCCCCATAATGAAACATTTCCCCAAGTTTACAACTACATCAATCTCCTTTCAACAAATGAGAGCCCTTCTTACTCTATTAATGCATAATCAATAAGATACTTCATATTATCTTAGTGATTTAATATATTTGGGTGTTGTTACTAATAGAATACCATTTATTTTATGAGGAAATAATTAGGTAATTCATAATCCAATATATGAAGTTGCATGCCTTAATGCACCATTCAGAGTCTAAATCTAGTTGCACTACTAATGTTGAGCTGATCATGTATGATGATAATGTCCCATTTCACAAGCCTAATCCATTATTTAAAGGATATAATATTGGTGATGATGAATTTTAATATGAGGATGAAAAAAAATTGAAGTAAAATTAGCATCTAAAAATCAAATTGATGAAGATCTATCCACATAAAATGAAGAAAAATAACTTGAAGAATCTTGCACTCAACTAGAAGAACCATTTGAAGAACTCAAGAAACTAAATGAAGAATATGTATATTATGCATCTAAACAATCCTTATCATATGATATTTCTCATACATTTTAAATTTTTTTCCAACATAATAGACATCTCTATGATAGCAGTTTGGATTCCCCCTCATCATTGGAAAGAGGATGAAATTGAAGAAGACAATGTTGAGATAAAGTGTTGTTGCCATGAATAAGGAAAAAAAGAATAAGGGTGATGTCCCTTTGAGGAAAATGAGTTGGAAGAGTTCAAAATTTATTATCTTTCTTAATTCATCCTTATCTTTATATCAATTTATAGCACTCAAACATTCCTCTTAGCAACATAGGTAATCAATCTAGAAATAGGAAGTCATGAACATAATGGTCTAAATGAAGAAGTCATGCTAATGGGGATGCAAGCTAAGAATGTTTTAATTAAACATATTTACCCACATAATTTATCCACTAATGACAAATATATAATATCATTAACATGGGAATAACCATTCCCATACCTCTTTGGAAATAAAATTGAAGTTTAGGATGCTACCATGACATCCATTATGGTTAATGAGCATCCAACCATAGGTATACGAACCGGTTTCCACTAAGAACATGCTACTTTTAGGTTGTATCTTATAATCAATCTAATATGTATAGATACCCATCACTATCCCTCACCATGATATATGGAATGGTTTGATGTATTTTATTTATCCTATCTTGAGTGATTTCTACAAATTAAATGTGAACACATTGTTTAATTGCACAACCTTAATTTTTTTGATTTACATGTATATAACATAAATAAATCTATTTGGGATATTTTACATGAATATAAAGGACAATTTAGACACAACTATATGTTTCCTTTTCACTTATTAAAATATTGTAACATGTGTCTAATTGAATTTAGACATACTCTTGCTTGAAACAACCTCTGTAATAACATCTTTTCTTTTCTTGCTTTTTTCCTATTTTTACTTTATGTAACTTGTTGTTAGTGTAGGTTTGATTCTATTTATTTCCTAATTTTGTTATTGGGTAAATTTCAATTATTTATACTATAGTTACCCTAGTAATCAAGGAAATGAAATAAAATATTGTTGCATAGATATCATAGAAGACACTCAAAGAGCATAATTGTAATTTTACTTGAAAATATTGTGTGAAATATTTTGATTGATTTGTTCATTTCCTAAAGTTTAATGGTCAATGATTAATAAAAATATCTTGTGTGAATTTATAAAATTTATTGTCTTATTAAAAACCACCTAATACACTTAATGAAATATCTAAAGAAAAATACAACATTGATTCAGTTATGATTTACCTTGAGTTATCATGAATTTGATGATTTACTTATACCCATGGCTTGGTACCCAACCCTCAATGGATGAAAATGAAAAATATCAGTTAAAATAAGCTTTGCCTTATTAAAAAATCTAAAAAATCTTCCTTAAAAGGGTGTTCTTGGTTACTTCCACCATAGGAAATCTAGCTTGGTTTCTAGTGGAACAAGGCCTTTGAAATGGACCAAAGGTATCTCTATGAAGGTTATATATGCCTAGTTGGAAGTAGAGTAATACGCACACCACTTCCCCACAAGATAAAATATAAAATTATTTTTTCTTTAGCATTTTTGGCCTTATGAAAATTTTAATTATTATGTGTGAATGCAAATAAAATGAATTAATCACTTGATCACACACATAGATGGCCTTTGGTAGTATTCTAGCTTAGTATGTCATAGGTTGAGGAAGACTTTAGTGCCTTAAAATTATAGTTTCATTATACGTAATTTCTTTTAGTTAATGCTTTTTCTTCTTTAAAAATTATAGATTCTAGATTATTTAGATACTTAGGAGTATCTACCAATATGAGTCACCATTTGTTGTTACTTGCAAAACATGCCCCATTTTTAAACTAAAATCAAGGACACTCTTTTTCTTTAGAGGTTGGTCTTATGTCTTAAAGGATTTTGGTGGTTTTGTTTATTTGAATTGCCATATTGGGATAGTAAATTTTTGATAATGTAAATATTTAGAGTCTAAATGTACTTAAT
Organism: Torreya grandis; assembly: GCA_037957365.1. Lineage (NCBI taxonomy): Eukaryota > Viridiplantae > Streptophyta > Pinopsida > Cupressales > Taxaceae > Torreya > Torreya grandis. The sequence goes on along the minus strand of JARHVA010004805.1, from coordinate 495,257 downwards.
TATTTTATCCAAGCCTAAATAATAAAAAACTTAAAATGTAAACACTTGGCATATAAATTAAATCTAGGACTATAGTAAGTTAAAATCTAAATTTGAATAATTCTACTCAGTCTTAGTCTATCTTCATGATTGTGTTTTTAAACACATTTTACAACTAGTTTTTAAGGCCACTTTACCTTGGATTTATATAAATCATCTACTTATTTTAGAGTTTTTCCTAAGTAATTTAGTCTATTTCTATTTTAATTTTAGACTGATTGACTAGGTATTCATACATATTTATTCTTTTACTTAGTCACTTTTTTTAGAATAGACAAAATTGGATTTAAATTGGTGAATTTGGGATTCCTTTTATAGTAAGTTTTGCACTTTCATGTCTTCATTAAACTTTTTGCCTTTGTCATTTTCATAGCCATTTTATTTTCCAAAATCACTAAGGCGTTATATTTTTAAATTTAAAATTGCTAACTAGGCCTTTATTTATATTGTCCATAAGTACTTGGGGAATTTATGATGCAACAAGGCAATATTTCATGGCTCTTGGTAGCCTAGACCCATTTGAAAAGGGTTTTCAAAGACTTAGTTGATTCTCTAATTTCTCTTAGAGTTACATGTCACTTTCTTGACTCTTCAAAGACTTGGATGATTATATAGACTTTGATTGGTGACATGTGTTAAATTTATGCTTCTCTAGGACTTAGTCAATTTATTCAAAAGTTTTCCCAGAGCCACGTGTATTTTATGCCACTTTTTAGGGCTTAAGTGATTCAAAATACTTTCCTAGGAGCTTTTAACTCAATAAAATCCTCCAGGCAAGTAGATTATTGGGATGCTACCAAATGGAAAGTTCCTAATAACTTACTAAACTAGATTATTTTGTACTCAATAATACCCTTTAGGATAGTAGTTCTATGGGATACTTCCATGTGGCACCACCCTAATAACTTGCTTCCCCAAGGTAGTCTATATAACTCTTAAAACCATCTAAGTTTCAAGTGAGTGAGATTACGCCATGTGGCATCACTTAATTATGTTATGGTCAAAGGATTAGTCATCACATATCAAACCATAGACAAGTAATGGAAATGTGTGGATCATCCACATGACAAGACCCTATTGACATAGGAAACATTGATAATGACGTCAACAAGACACTAGTTTAAATTTGATGGCCCATTTGGCTGTTAAAACTATCAAAACCCAAGATGGGATTGTGTGTTCAAATTGATTTTTAAAACCAAGTTTTAGATTGTTACTCATTAATAAATGATAAAAAATGATGGAATTAAATGTAAGAATTATCGATGACATTAATCAAGGTATGGAATGCATGTTTGGATTGAGAGTAAAGCAAAAAATATGAATATCTACCTTAAAGAGGCATGGTTTCTAATTCCTACAGGCATGATTTCAACTTCACAGGATGGGGGTGACTAGAGATCTTGATGTAATCTCAAATACAATTTCTTAAATGCACTTATTTCCAATTAAATCAAGTGCTATCCCTAATATTTTCATGACAAAATTAAATGAGATTCATTCCTAAATGATCTCAAGTGGACCCACCACATTAATGATTTATGTAACTACCCCATTAGTGGGTAAATTTGAATTTTAAACTCTACAAGCCTATGTGTCAATATAATATCGACTCCTATGTTGTAATAAGGGTTGATATTTTTAGGATTAGGAAGACTATACCTAGATGGCTCCTTATAGTCTTAGCATTATATTAGTGGACTAGTCACTTTATTTCATGTATTTCCCTACTTTCTAGATTAAAATTATGAGTTGAACCTATTTAGAAGGCATGCCTATAACTCACATGAGTATATGATGAACTCCAAATTAATACATTTAGTGTAAATATCTTTAGTTTAAATATTTTTCATTTGATATACTTGGTTTATGTATTAATATGGTGACCTTATTTTCCTCAGTGGCTCTAATACTTCATTTCACAGACTCTTGCACTATCCTTAGTTGGAGTTGTGTTTGATCTGGCTTAACTAAGGACTAATTTATCTAAGGACTCATCTATTCAAAAGGAACATATTGAATCCATTATAAAGTGGGATATTTTCTCTTTCTCCTTTCCTTTCCCTCATTTTATTTTTCTTTTATCGGGTTTGTTAGTTTAGTTTTTGAGTTACAATCTAAATCTAATGCTTTATCTGGATTGCATGCTCTTTTGTTTATAGATGATTTCACACTATTGAATATTACATGTTATAAACATGATTTATTTAGCTTAATTCACATAATTAAATCATTCTAATAGTTCTCTAGACGTAAAATCTTCATTTATAAAGCATATGATTGGTCTAAAATACTCATCAAATCCCCTTGAAATGGAATGGTCACAATGAGCCAATTGGGTTACCCTACATATCAAGACTTGGTAACCAATATTTTGGGGTTATTTATTTGTGCAAGTATCATTTTAGAGGAGACAAGGATTAACAACCCCCACCTATTGTTGACCATGTCAAAACACATATATAAATTACAAAAATAGTTGTGTTAAAATGTAATGACTTATAGTCTACTAGGACAAGCCCATAAGAGGCAAAAAAAGAACACTACAACCTTGTTTGATAACTATAGCCATGTCTTGGTTGACTGTATTCATGATTTATTGATTTTTACTTTTATGACTATTTGTGAAGGTTGAATATTAATCTTTGTGTGACAATATACTACATGAAATATCTACATTATACAAAACCCTATTTCTACACATTCACTAGGTAAAAAATAGATAATAAAGGGGGGAAATGGTGTAGTGGTAATAGATGAGATAGTCTCAAAAAACCCTTTTAACTGATCATTGTGTACATAGCCTAGATGGGCCTTAAGATGATGTAGTTATCCTTCTTAAAGTGATTATGTGATTATGAAAATAGAATGACTATAACTAGAAGATTGATTTAAATTATTGATAATGGTTATCCTTGGCCTATAATAAATAATATTCAAACTTATATTATGATTTTTATAATGTTTTAGAATTTAAATAGGAATAATTAGTGATTTTTTACTCAGTGTGTAGTGAAATTGCTATAGAGATCCAGTGGGGGAATAATGAATGGCCTTTATGTGATTTTATAGGAGAATATTTGGAATAAATTCAATAAATAAATATACCAAATGTGTGAGAGAGATGTTTTGAAACATATAAACTTTAAAATTGATTGCTATAGTTAATGGGACAATGCTATAGTGTGACCCTATTTGATTAGTTTGAAATTGTCCCAAAAGACCAAAGATTTTTTGGATAGATATGACAAGAGCTTGTGGGTTGAATAAGGATGAAATATGATAAATTAGGGATGTTTGTATGATTTTTATAGTGTTTAAAAGGAAATAAAGGATTCTTATATATTATAATTTATCCAAATGGAAAATAGACCAAGGGTAAGGATGTCAAGAATAAACGTTTTCACTTAAACTCTCATTTGACTATATAGAGTGCTTTGTAAAATATTTGAAGACTTGGAGCCTTGAATTATGGCATGTTTCATTTTAAAAAGTGAAATCATAGACATTTGTTGTCACTAGACTCTAACATGACCCACTTGAAACATAAATATGAATCACACTACTACAGATGGATCTAGATTATATTTGAAACTTTTCAACTTTAAAACCTTGAAACTTGAGAGTTTTGAAAATCCCATAGTAGAAATGTGGAAATTAATGGATATCATGCCCCCTATATATTTAATATATTGATATTTAAATGTCATTTAATTTTTAATTTTTTAATTATGAACTTTTGAAATTTTCTACTTTTGAATCTTTTGAAAATTTTACAAGTTTACAATTTATAACTCTTGAAAATATTTGAAATATAAAATTTTCAAATGTAGGAATGAGTGCAAATTCATGCCACATGCCCTCATACTATAAATTTTTTGAATCATATTTCCATTTGAAAATTGAATATTTCCATAAATCTATTTTTCTTACACATGAGGATTGAATGTTATAAGCAATTCCACTATGATGCCCTCCTTTTGATATGAGAGGCAAAGCATGCAAGTCACTTATCTCAAAATAAATAATATGTGAAATACATATTAATATAATAATACTTTGAATATTTGAAAATAATTGCATCATAATATTGAATACAAAATTAAATTTCTTATTAAATGTGTTTGAAAGATATATCACTGAAACATATAAGTAATGTATGTATGATGTGTATCATGGCACTAAAGTAAGGATATAACATGTAACCAATGCATGACATGAATTAGGGCACCAAATTGAAAAAAATTGAGAGTAAATGATATGAATCATGGCACCATAATCAAAAGTAAGTAAATAAATAATATCATAAAATGTCATGTAATTTTCATAATATGTCACTCATAAGGCCCAATATGCTACATATAAGGTACATGTTAATGTCACTTAACACACAAGGAAAAGGGCCACATTTTAATGGCATTTTGACTCTATATAAGTAATAATTTGAATGTACAAGGACAAGGGCCACATAAAACATAATAAAGCAAAAGTCTATCTTACCATGCATAAAATTAATAATGCAACACAAAGCATGTAGCAAATGAAACTAATATAGATATATCATATGTATGAGTGTCAATGTTAATGTATATCATATTTCATGTAATAAATTTATAAATTATTAGTGAGTTTTAAAACATGTATACGATATATAGCTTAACATGGAAAAGAGGTTTTAGATATATATAACCTATTTAAATGTTCATAGAGAACAAATAAATGCCCTCAACTTAGCAAGGTTTTTGGAAAATAAACAAATCCTAAGATCAAATAATCATATGTAATTATGTCATCTATCACACTCAAGTACCTTTGTGATAAGAATTGTGTATTGAAATATGAAATGTGATATCTAATTAGCATATAATAAATAACATATGAAAAAGAAGAAATGTAATAAAATTTCAAAATACTTTTAGGTCATGATTTTTATTTTTTTGGATTTTTTGATATATATATATATATTATATATATATATATATATATTTACAAACATTTTATTTTTATTTTTTATAATTTTAAAATATTGGAATTGAAGCACTTTTGAAAATGTGCTAAGAAGCAAGTTTTTGAAAATAAATGAAGTCGAATGGATTCAGATAATCCTCAACAAGGTGAAAAAACATAGTAAAATAAGAAGAAAGGAAAGCAATGTGACTCTAATGTATGTGAAAATTTGAGTCATATCAATGTAACGTGAATGTTTAAAATATATAGGAATGTACATGTTACTCAAATAGGGAAGAATCTACATGTGCTCACATAAAAATTAGGAATATGAGATCATGTAAGTGCATTAGGTGAAATAATAAGCAAGTTGAGTGCCATATAGATAAATGTTTTAGATTATTCAAATTATTTTGAAAATAAAGAGGGTAAGTACCCAAAATAAAAATAGAACTGAAGGGCTAGAATAATGCTTTAATAATGGATAGAATAAATAAAAAGGAAAAATCAAAGAATATATGTACAAGGGAAAATATAGAACTATAAGCCAATGATATAATCAAGGGGGTTCCCAAAGATTTTATTTATTTGATCTCATCCTTTAGTGGGCATGCCCATGGTCCTCTTTATTTCTCAAATTACTTTCGTCCCTCACCCTTCCACATATATTCTAGGTCATCTGGTTGAATGTAACAATTGTGTCTTAGGAATAAGAAATCATATTTTTTAGGGTGGTAGCCAAAATTTCTATAGCTATCAAACATAACTAGTGGGTCTTCAACAAGTTCTTCAATTCCATTAATTCCATCTTAGAGACTCATTTTATTTAAATATGTAACCTCTCATTAGTTGAGGGTAATTCATATCTTAACCTAAATATTGATAGGAATCACATCAAATGGAGGAAACCACTGTTGAATTAGATAAAACTCAACTTTGATGGTGTTTTCAAAGGTAATCTAGGAAATTCCAAAGGAGGTGGTATAATTATAAATTATCATGGAAATTTAATGATACCCTATGTTGGGCCAATGGGACATCAATCTATCCATGTGTCAAAATCCACTACCATTCTCTAGGACATCCAATTAGTTTCCAATTTGTAAGCTTCCAAAATCATCATCGAAGAAAACTCAATTAACATTATTAACAACCTTAAAGGATCATTGGTCCCAAGTTATGACATATCAAATATCATAATAAATGATCAATACATCTTGAATACCTTTGATGATATCCAAATTATAAACACTTATCAGGAAGTTAATACATATACTAATTGGCTAGGAAATTATGGGGCCAATATCCAAAATCTTACTAGTTAGGCTTAACTAGATGAAATCCCTTATCATTTATATTTCATGTTCAATGATTAATATATAATTTAAAATTTGAGATCATATTCCCTCAAACTATAACAAAATTCTTAGTCTGTGAATAAATGGTCATATTTTAAACATCATCGAGGTCAATTCTAAAATGGCTATTATGTACACATTTTATAATAATGACTCCAATTCTTATTCGAATTGTATTTTTGTCATTATGATGATTAAGAATTATACCATAAAATCATATTAATAACACTTATGATGAGAGGAATATCAACCTAGCTATTAATATTTTTATTATGTTCATATTTTCTCCTAATCCAATTCAAATCTTCACAAAGGGAATAAGAGGGATTTGAATTATGTGAGGAAAATTGGGGTGATAGAGTCAAGGTCAAACCTCTTTCATTTAATAAACTCAATTAATGCACTAAAATTTGGACAAAGATGAAACATGAAGGTATCAATCCTTTCATCAAGTGTAGGCATGGATATGACCCTTAGATCACTCTTGATTTTCCTAGGTCCTAAACTAGCATGACCATTTAGATGAGGGGTTTCATTTTAGATGTTTCTAAAGATAGAATAGTTTTGATCACTATCATGGTGGAAGAGGGGGATTGGTAATTCAATAATAAAAACATGAAGAAGATATAATTCAATATTATTTCAAGGTTGAGGAGCATATTCATCACTCAGATGTTGGGTTCATTATAATATCCCTTTCTTAAACTTACGATGACATTTTACTCTACCTCATAAAGTAATTCACTCTTTAAAGTAAGCACATTTTCATCTAATTGCATCGTTTTCTTCTACTAAATAATTTTAGGCAAAACACCCTCATTAGCCTTCCTTTTTACCTAATCATGAGTCTTTAAATTAATATTACAGATTACCAAGATGAAAAAACCAATGTCCTACTCCATCAATCCCTTGTTTTCCTCCTTTTTGAATATACTTTCCCCATGGTCAAGATAACCATTAAATCTAATGATGGAGAGGATGGGTTGAATAACATGGTCAACCATTCTCTTAGTTCTAATTATAATCCTACAAAAAATGATTGTGAGGATGATGAGACCTTGGCACATTTTAATAATAACATCAAAACCTAGAAATCGTATGAAACACACTAGGAAAGGTAAATCCACCCTAGACAACATTTTTAAAGGGTCTAGTAGCTCCAAATTAACCCCCATCAATTTGGATGGGAAAATTAGTCCTGAGACTAACACACATTTATATAAAGTTTCCAAACTTGAAAACTCCCTCCTGACTTAGCTCAACCTTCTTAAGGACCTAGTGAATGAATTCAAAAAATTTAAGAAAGCCATTTTCAAAATTCAACTAAGAATGAAGGCTAGGATAAAGATTTCAAGTAAGCCATTTACAACAACAACCAATACATACACTAATTATAAGAAGTTGGGTACAAAAAAATGGTGGATATTAATGAAATATATAACAATACTAAAGCTAGGGTGGCAGAGGGTTTGAACACTCCCAAGATGGTTGAAGGAAAATATAAAAACAAAAAGCAAAAAGTCTTTGAGAAATGAGTGGTGGAGGATAATATAAATGAGGCATGAAAAATAAATCATGGTAAATATAAAAGGAAAGAGGACACCCCTCCAAAAAAATAAGACACCATCCTCAACATCACTATCCATGAACTTCAAGAAGATATGGAAGCTACTACTTTTATTGAAGTTATGACCCTTCCTTAAGTTGTCATCACTCCATTTATTAATCTTTATGGTGTTTTTTAATAAATTTTCACTAATTTTTGTTTTTTTCATCCCTTTTTAGCCCTAAAATCTAGATATGGGGAATCTGTGGTTAATGAGGTAAGAGATAGTCTAAGACATAAGGATGGTAGACTATCTCTAGATCAGGAAAATGGTTTACAAAACTCAAATAAATAAATACAAAATTTATTATGATGATATGATAAGAATATAAATTTAATATATGTTATATATTTTGATAAAAATAAAAAATAATATACTTAATTGGTTTTGATACTAATACAAATCTAGATCTAGAAGAGGTAGAAAGAGGACTACATCTAGATTCCAGAATAATAGATTAATTATTAAAATTATACCTTTATAGATGTAGATACATAAATTTAAGATGGTTTTGTTGATAGTAATATATAAATTGGATGTAGGTTTACAGTATGAAATACTTACTAAAACTAGATGTGACCACCTAGACGCTTCTAGTTTTTTATCACATTTGCTCTGGTTTATTTAGATTTGAGTCATTAGTTGTAGAAAAACCCAAGTTATTCATCTTCATATTAGTTGTGGTAAAAATGGGTTAGTGTACACATAATGCTGAGCTACCCTTAAGACCCCTATGTCAATGATCACTACTTACATAAACAATACTCCAAATAGGGCCTCAGACTTATGTAGTTCTCCCTTATGTGTTTGCTTGTGTGTGAATCATGTAATGAATGATAAGAAAGTACATGTCCTAACTTATAACATAGAAAATATTAATTTTAGGTTACTCCTTTAGTACTTCAGACTTGTATATGTGTTTCCCTTATAATTACTATGTAAATAGAAAAAAATAGGGAAGCTTTGCTCACTTAAATGCTTGATAAAATTCTTTTAGTGAATTGCCTTATGAGTAGATAAGAAATTTTTAGGTAAGGAATGAATGAGGGTTGATATTATATTTATACCAATAATATTGGAGAATATATCACATTAAAACACTTATGATTGCCTTTAAGATATTTTTCATTTGTAAATTGGATGACTTTATGGAATTAGATGCTTACATCAAGTAAGGACACTTACATTGACATAGGCATCTAACTAAAACACGTGTCCAAGAAGTAGAAATTTTGGTACAAGTCCAAAAATTGTAGAGGTGGAAGATATGTAAATTTATAACATTGTTGGAAAGATAGAAGGCCTAGTTCATCAAAATACATGGGTTGGACTAAGAGATAAGAATTAGGCACATAGAGATAGTGTATGCAAGCCTTTTGGTAGAGGGAGAGGTCTAGAAGATAAAGGTATATCCATGATATGTATTTTATAAATGTAAAATATTGAGGTGTTATATAATTTAGAAATAGTGTCTAAATTTTCCTCCCCTTTAATATAGTAATGAAATTACTAGTTTAAAGGAAAAGAATTTCATACCTGGGTGTGTATAACAAACCTTGTCATTTCTTGATTCCAAATTGAGTGTTTTTCTTGTGACTTAATTGAAACCAAGAGAATTTTACATTATATAATCAATACATATAATCTAAAATTTAAAGTATTTAAATGGTTTAAATTGAAATACAGGAAGGTTTAGAAGTAAACCCATGTATTTATGAAACTATCTTACCTTTTATAAATTTCATTTGAAATATGTATCATTGTCAATCAATGAAACTAAGATTAAGAAAAATATAAATATATAAAATACATATATATAAGGATATATAGATATAGAGAGACATAAGAGGGAACATGGCACCAACCTTGGAGAAAATATGGATTTCCACCTGGGAGTTGAGACTAGCTCAACCACACAACCTAATCATACTTATAACTTGGTGAGTGTGAGTGAACTAAGTTAACTCAAACCATAAAACTAGTGAGGATAGATGATATAATAAACTAAAACCTATAAAATTGGAAATATTGAGTGATTTAATCACCTCAACCATATCAAAAATCAAACCAACTACTATAGTAGATTGGCTCAATATAATATGTAAAATTCCAACCTAGTGGATGATGATAGTCTCTGAAAGTGTTATAAATCTGAAACTAATTTGATTTTACAATATTATGTGAAAATTTTATATCATATTCACCTTATAAATGTCTCATGTTGAAGCTATATATAACAATGGTACTAATGTATAAAATTCTACTGTAAATGTGTATCTAAATCATATAACTATGTAATTTGCCAAATTTGAAACTATGTAAGTGTGGAGAACATGCTTGTAAGGTATGCCCACAATATAATATAAAACTAAAAAACTGATAATAAGTGCCAATGTGGAGGACATGTCTCCAAAACATGCCCCAATTTAAATATGAATTTGAGAATTGGTGTAAGTGCCAACATGGAGGACATGTTTCCAAAACATGCACCCACTATAATCTAGGTATGATGCATATTGAACAAGTTTGGATAACATGTTTTCAAGACATGCCCCCACTATATATCTAAAATTGTGACCAATGTGGAAGTCATGCCCGACATGCCTCCACTAATATTCCACCATTTTAAGGTGAGGGAATATAGAAATTAGATATTACCTCACCTCAAAAATATAAAATAACCATATAACTATGAATGAACCATGTACCAAATAGAAATAAATGTATCATTAAATCATGAGTAATGTGATCAAACCAAGTCCTAAAATTCATGATGTGAATCATGGAAACATCTAGATTTTAACAATACAAGATCAACAAGCAAATCAAGCATACACAAGAGCACTCAAAATTAATTCAAAAGACAATGGTACACAAATACAACAAACAAGGGTCATTTCAAATTCTACACAAACGAAGGAACATGACTTAGTCAAATTTCCACAAATCAAGAATGATATATTCAAATGTCCACATATAACAAAAAATGACATTCAAATTTCAAAGAGGAAAACAAAGGAAAGAGTGATATAAATAATGGAGTATATTCAAATTCTCAAACAAGCAAGGTAATATAAATGAATGAAACTCAAGGAAGTTTATAAATTAAATCATAAGCAACAAACCTAAACATATCATACTAGTTCCTGGATATATGTTAGTAAAAAATGTCAAGTACATAACATATCAAGTAAATTACAAAAGATATACAGATGAATAAAGGCATGTGTAAGTACATATATGAGGTCAAACATGATAATGTAAAATGACAATAATGTGATATAACTTGGATGTATCATGATCATATAGGTGTATACCCCTAATATCCTAGTGATGTGAGTAGAGGGAAAATCCAACATTCAAAAGTGCATAGATCATGCATATGTGTATGTTTTAATCACACTCAAAATATGTGTGAAACACATGTGTATATAAGAAATAATAATATGCCATTAACCAACATGGAACATAAAACATATATGCTAAAGATCTAATAGAATACATAGATGTTGAAAACCTTTTTGGATTTTTTTTATAAATTTTTTGGTATTTTTGGAATATGTGAAAGGAAAAAATATATCCTATGATCATATCCAAAGAATGGTCATAGATATCTTCCCAATATGAACATGATGTAATAGACTATTGATGCTACCTAGGAGCATACATATGTGTAATATATGTCACTATAATATATATAATGCTATACATATGTTAAATAGGATTCTATGGTCTTAAAATAGTAGGGTTAGGAGTAGGGGTTCATGGAACCCATAATTGAGTGTTTTGTGTTTAATTTGGAGTAGTATTAATAGGAACATGTGTAGGTGCTTTGGATATCTAAATATGGTGTGTAGTAGATAAGTATTACATGAAACCCACTATGGAGCTCTAATGTAATGGTCTCTCAGATAATGGTCACCTGGTAAAGGGAATTACCTATTACTTACCCTTTTGTGAAATTTTAACCTTAGGAGGTTGTACAATTAACTACATAGCTATCAATTTCTCTTTTTAAAGAGAATGTTCATATGGAAATCTAGAAACTATAATTACTAGATTGACATGAATGCATTTAAAACACCCATGCACTATAGAAGGTGTATACACATAATATTCTAAAAATTTATCATTTAATTATGCTTTATCTTGTTATAAATTAATTTGATAAAGAGAGGAGGTTAGTCTTGTGTTAGTCCATAAAATAATGAAATGAACACACTAACATGCTAACATCTCTATCCTGGATCATACATGGAGCTTAATAAACAAAACCAAATGGAAAAACATAACTAAAATTCAAAATATAAATAATTTATTACCTTCCTTGAAAGATAAAAATGATTCACTTTATCGCTTGCTCAGTTTTTGCATAAAGAGACAATGGATTTTGTGTATCTCCTTCTCTCCTTGGCACCATGGCTTGATGTTGGCTTGATGTGGCTTATGCTTTCTTGGCTCAATATTTTGGAATTATAACATTATTGATGTGATTCATGATAAAAAACCTACATTATAACTCTACAATTACCAAGATTTGAAGTCATTTGTGCATGATAACTTTGAATAAAAATAGCTTAAAATTCAGTAGGCAATGAATTATATTTATGGGCTTAGGAACTAACCCCAACTCAAGGTGAGTTAAAGTTTAGCTTAAAAATGGAATGGATTCAAACTTAACCTAAGTGATTTAATGTAACCCTAATATATTTAAAAAGTGTCAATTACTAATGATTTGTAATGAATAGGCATATGTCTCCCAAAAGGGATATTTTCTAAAAGCTTGACAACTTGCAAAATGTAATCATGAAAATATAGGATATTTTTTTTTTTGATTTTATTTAGTAATTAATTAATTAATTGAACATGGATAATTAAACTAGGAATTTAATTTGGTTTATATTTTTAATTATTTTTTATTAGTCATTTAGCTCTTTTAAGATTTGATATCTATTCATGTGCCCCACTTAATAGTTTCATAGGCCAAATTGACTATTGTGATGATACAAGATGCTTAGGGATGAATCCATGAGAGGTTATTATTGAATTTGATAGGATACCCCAATTAAGGATGTCTCAACATGATTTTAAGATTTGAATAATGATACATAGGGAAATTTAGGATGTTCAATGATTTATAGGTTTAAATTACAATGGTTGGTAAGAATCAGTCTGAAGTCTAATCGAAAGGATAGTGGTGGTTAGTTTTAAGTGTCTACAATTTTCACCTATTTTGGAATATGTGGAAAACTATAAGCATAGTGATCAGGATTTTTAGGCATACATAATGTTGTTGATTTCATATTTGACATAATTTTGGTTTTGGTGGAGCCAAATACTTCTAAATATTCTCTTGATAGGACCACCATATTTTTCTATTATTTGGGCATGAGATTAGCTACCATCTAATTATGTTGTATATTGGAAGCTATATTGATGTTATCTTTGATTTTGTCTTAATTGAGTAGTGAAGAATGTTTTTACTCATTTTTTGGCACCTCGATGAAGTTTTCACCAATAAATTTGTCTTGATTATCCAATAGTGCCTCCAAGAAGGTTTCACTAAGGAAAGTTGATGTTTCATTTTGATTAGCTTCTAGAACCTCCAAAAATGTTTTATAGAAGATGCTAAGTTTGGACTTTGATTTCTACTTAGTACCTCTGAGAAGGTTTCACTAAGAGATTGTTCTTCTTCTACATGAATGTGGTCTTGTTCTCCTTGACATTCTATAACTGATAGGTTACCATGGATATAGTTCAAAAAGTTGTGATTATGTTAATACAAATAAACACTTGTGGAAGGTGAAATGTCACTAAAATGAATAGGTTGGTTGGTATCAATAACATGTGGAATGGTAAGAGGATACACAGTCCTCATAGAAGATACTAAGAGAACTTGTGTTGATGTTGAAGTAATCATCATCAAAAATTATGGAAGGATAATAAATATATTAAAATTAATTTGGAAGGAATTTGTAACAAATATTTTAATAGCCACAAATGTATTTTGATTATGAAGTTGATTATGACTCAAGGGACTTTGAATTTGATGTTGAGACATATTTTGATTCTACTTTTAATGATAAATTTGACATCAATTCAAGAATATAACCTAAATTTGATGTTGAAATTTTATTTGGTATGGATGTTGCTATAATGATTTATTTTTTAATGTTTGGTATTGGAAAAGTAACATCCTATGATGGCATAATGGGCTCCACAAAGACTAGTTTGTCAAAGTGAGACCCCTCCATGAGGGGAAAAAGGTTAAGAAACAACTCCATAAAGACTATCCCGACAAAGGGAGGCTATTAAAAAATATGTAGATGCTCAAGGTAATGATTTACCCAAAGGTGGTTATAATCATTAGGAAGTGACTTCACAAATATTGGCTTGTTAGAGAGTGATACTCCTTGATAATAGCTAAAGGATCAAAAGGTGATTCATCATAGGTAAACTTGTCATAAATGGGTGTTTCAATAAAAACATCTCATCTTGGTTGGTTATCTTGGTCTTGGTTTATAATTAGTTTTAAAATACTAGTTTATTACATATATTAGTCTTTGAATGATTGGATCGGTTGGGGTATTGATTGGCTTAGTTTTGGGTGGACAATTGGTAGGGGTTTTCTAAAGTGGGGAATAATTGGCAATGGATGAATAATGGCTAGTGGTTGGATAATGGTAGGCTTAACAAAGGTTGGCTTATGGCCTAGGATGGCAACTATTACTTTTTGAGTTTTAATTAGACAACTTGGTTGGTCTACTATACTTGAAATGTCCTAGAATAGTAATGGTAGTGCATTAAAAAGCTTGGTTTTTATTACAAGCCAAAGGATAAGGTCCTATTATAGAAATGGTAGGGAATTATGGATCTTTGTTGCTCATATAAACCAAAGGATGAGGTCCTAAAATAGTAATAGTAGGGTGTTATGAATCATGGTTCTTATCATTAGCTAAATGATGAGGTCTTATAATGGAAATGGTAGGGCATTGTGAAGCTTTTTGGCTTGCACAAGCCAAAGGATAAGGTCTTTCTATAGAAATGGTAGGGTTTTATGAATCTTGGTTGATTTTAAAAGCCAAATGAAGAGGTCATATAATGGTAATGGTAGGTCATTATGAAGCTTGGTTACTTGCACAAGCCAAAACATGCGGTCTTGGGATAGAAATGGTAGTCCTTGGACATGATAGAGCTTGGTGACTCACATAATTTGAAGGAGAGTTAATGGTATAAGTGGGGGAATGGATGCCATGATTAGTTAGAGGGAAAATATCATATGTAAATTGACCAAAATAAGGTGTCACTAAATACTATGCTTGAGGATCTTGTCTTTGTTCCCTAAATTAAATTTTGTAAGGAGGATAAAAATCCATCTCACAAACCAC
This sequence comes from Torreya grandis, assembly GCA_037957365.1. NCBI lineage: Eukaryota > Viridiplantae > Streptophyta > Pinopsida > Cupressales > Taxaceae > Torreya > Torreya grandis. Next base: position 479,918 of record JARHVA010004805.1, on the reverse strand, counting down.
TTCTTCACCATAAGGGTCTCAAACAAAGTCAATTTGTGTGGATATTCTATCATAAATTGGATTTTACCTATTTATACCATATGTGTAATGAGACATATCCACATCAATGATGAAAGCTCTGTAAAGTCTTAGAGTTATACAAACTCTTAAAATTGATGTCTAAAGGATAATTTTTTTTAACTTAGTTTAACTTGGTTAAAGGGGAGTTGTATCTCTAAAATGGTCTTGTTGAGGTTAACATACCCCCATTTCTAAAAAATGGGGACCTGTGTGTCAAATTGTGAAAATTTGTACCTTGAAATTGAAGATTGACTTGATTAGAGTGTCATTAGTATGATTGCACATTATTTTTATTTGAAGATCATCCACACCATGGTCTAGCTGATTTATTTGTTCATGGTTTTGGTTTAATTTTATCTAAAGTTATAACATTGGATATTTGTGTTTTAGGTTTTAGGTTTAATGAATCCAATTTTGGAATGAACATGCGTAGGGTTTTGTGCTTCAATGTTAAATTTATATTTTACTAAACTTGTTTTATAATTGATTAATTAAATTCATATTTTGAAACCCTAGCCTAATGTTTTACCCGGACCTTTTAATTCAAATTTAAATTTGGAAAGATATTTTTATTTAAATTTAAATAGGAATAAATTAATCATACATGGACTTAGTTTAATTTTTATCGTAAGGCTTGGTCATGTTTTTCAGCACAACCAAACATTAGGCTAAAAATCCTATGTTTGGTCTTTTTTATGCCCCATGATCCCTTTGTTCCCTTTTATCCTAGCTTGGTATAAATAATCACATGTTCCATTTTTTATAAGGCTTAGCCTAAATCCTTACCCTAAGGTTTATTGTATTTATTAATATGATAAAAACCTTAGGCTAAGAATTTAAGCTATGTCTTTGTTATTCATGGGGTCATTTTATTCTAGGTTTCTAACCTTAGTCTAAAGTCTTTATGCCTTCATCCCTTTTAATTAATGGGGTCCCCTTAATATGTTTATAAATTAGCTTAAATATTTTATCCTAAGTCCTTTATATATGCTCTAAAGCTTAACTTTAATTCTTGTTTGCAGGATCAATGATCCATGCTTTCTCATACAAGATGGATCTAATGAAGCATGACAAGCACTGAAAATTTTAACCCTGATGAAAGATTTAAAGCCCAAGAATTTTCCCAAGATCTATGGTTTGCATGAGCTTGGTATAGTTGATCAAATAATGCATGCAACATTGAATTGTCAAAGGTTCTATGGATTTTTATGGGGGTGACAAGTGTCACCATTGTAGGATCCCAGTACAAAGATCACATGATGCATGGGAGCCTAATACAAATATCATAGAAGTACCAAGTAGTTTCCATGTGGCACACTTAGGAAATAAGATGAACTCAGGAAAGACAAGTGATAAGCTTAGTATAAATTCTCATGGACATGTTTACAGTTGACAGTCATGTACCCATCAATGTCATTTACACAAATGTCAAATGACAGTCATGAAGACATTAATTTTAAGATAAAAAAGAGACTAGATGACATGTTTAAAATTCATAGTCATGTACTCATCAAGTATGTCCATTTGAATGTTAAATGACAATCATGAAGATGTCAATTTAAGAAAAATAAAGAACCCAGATGACGTATTTGAAATTGATGGTCACATTCCCATCAAAGATGTCCATGGTAACATCAAATGATAGTCTGAAAGACATTAATTTTAAGAAAGATTCTTGGATCCAAATTCAAATATAATGGTCATATTTGAATAGTGATGAGAAGAATACCATGAGGATTCCATGGAAATGCCACATCAAATCCACATGAGTAAAATGGGCCAAATCAGAGTTCTTGTAGACTTGGTAATGTAAAGGTAAGGATCTAAAATCATGATGTTTGAGCTCATGAACACCATTCGAGCACTATTAGAAATTTAAAGAATGACTTGGAGAGGCAATGACCATAACCAAACCCTATGAGTGTTATGATTGACCTGAAGGGAGATAAATTATCACTTGTGTAAAGATAAGTCAAGATAGATTCCATTAGAAAGAAGTTTAAAATGATTTATAACAATGATGGGGGACCTCTCTTATATCCTTGAATAGCTTGGAGATATGATAGTGCATGTACTAGGTAGTATAAGAAAGAAATGAAGACCCTACGATAGTAATAGAACACTTCATCATCTAGAGGGTTATCAAAGTTAGAATATTCCTCCTATGGCTAAACCTTATCCATTTTAAAAGTGGAATATTTTGTTTGAAAAGGCATGTGTGGTTTGTACAACACACTACCTATAGATCAGTCCATTGGGAAAGTCTGGTGTATTTCTAGAACATTTATGGAAAGGACATTTTCCCTATAATTGTACTTCTTTATTCATTAGGATTGACCAACATACCACCTAAATCATTCTATAAAATGGGTATTGTCAGTTATAAAAAAAGGGAGGGAGTTATTAGAGACAAAATACTTTTTAAACTTTGAGCAATGAATACAAACAAGGAATTATGTAAAGTCTATTCATATTTGCTAGTGTGAAGTGCTATATGGTTTCTCTCTCAATTGTCTAGTTCCACTTTTAGATTTGAATGGTTCTTATGGATTATGGATGTGTATATTGAATGCAGAGTTTCTAATTTGTGTCAATGTTATATTAGTTTAAATTTATTAGGCATTATTTTATTTTATTCACTTCTTTTACATTTGGGCTAATGTTATTTGCTTGCAGGAGTAAATCTTTAAAGTGAGTTTGGTTCTTATTTGCATCATTTCATACCTTACTTAGAAGCTTTCCTGATGTATGTTATGATTTGAGATTAATATGATTCACTTCATACATTGGTTAAATGCATGTCTAAATGAGATTTTAACTTTTTCATAATGTTTGGAACAAAGACCAATAACTTCTTTCTTTTCTGCCCTACCCTTCCTTTTGCTCTTTTTTTAACTAGATCTCTTTATCTTAATTCTCATTATAAATATCCATCTTAGATTAGATCTTGATCATTATTCACTCTAATTAACATAGAATACTTCATCTTTTGTATAGATCAACTATTTGGCCATGGTGGCTCCCAACCACCAAACATTATAAATATTATGAACAGTCCACTTGTTTTGCCTCTATTCCATTAATAAATAACATGATTATTACAACCTAAAACTCATGCACTAAATTCCTAGAATTATTAAATGAGAAGTGTTTCTTAAACACTATGGGCACTTATGATACATATTTAGGCATCAACAAATAGAGTTTCATTGGTGCTAGAAGGAGGGCCAAATAGATTTTTGTGAATTTACAAAATTTTTGCTAATGTCAGTGTGTTTTGATCAAAGATTGATGTATTTTTTTCATGTGTTCTTATTTTAACATATTTATGTAAATATCATTGATATTAATGGTATTATACTAATATTTATTCTTCTTTTAGACAAAGATTGATATTATTTGGAGATTCATGGACATTCATGTAGAGGTAGTTCATGCTTTATGTATTCCTTACAATTAAGGTTTCAAGGTCACAAGCCAGAATTGCCAAAAGTGAGACTGAAGTGAGAATAAACTTTTAAGGTCTCAACTAACTTCACTAAATCAAGGTCCTCATGTCTTTAAGGTATGGCTTGGCTAGGTGGTTCTTCAATCAGTGTGATAGGTATATTAAATGATTTTCCTCAAACTTATGAAAGGTATTTGCCTTCTTTTAGTCCTTATTATGTTGTCATAGATGAAAATCACATTATATCTTTCAAAGCTTCTTTAAGACTTATGAATGTTATTCATGAGGATGTAGAATGTAGATTGTTCCCATTTACTTTCAAAGATGCTGCATATGAATGATTTCTCAACCTTTTAGAGGATTACATAGCTAGTTGGGATGATTTTAACATAATATTTATTAATCAATTTGGTAAAATCATTAGTCCATGCATTTTTTATCAACAATTCACCACTATTAAGAGAGATTATAATGAGACCATTAAAGCCTTCAATGCTATATTATAGAAGATATATATCAAAACCATAGCTCTTTATAGACCTGATGAGGCTTTAGCCTTAGATATTTATAAGGATGCTTTGGATACCATGACTTCTATGTTCTTTAAAAGGTCAGTTAGAGTCATAAAAACATTGTAATTAGCTTATGTTAAAGCTATAATAATCAATGATCAAATGCAGCCTCAAAGTCAGCTTGCATATGATATCCCAAATTTCAACCCTAATTTCCCAACATTGAATTCGTGATGCCAATCAGAGTGTGTCTGCCTTAAATAAGAAACTAGTCTTGAAATAATTACTATTGAGTCATATATATCTTGGACAAAACATAGGGTTCCTAAATAACATTGATAGTGAGATTCATCCATAAAATAATGAAACTCTAATGCCCACAACCAATAGTAATGCTCTAGTTTGTGAGCCTAAGACACTAAAAAATTCAAATGACTTGATATTAACAATGGTCCAAAAACTGAGCATTAACTTTCTTGAGTTGCAAAAACAAGTAGGAAATACAAGGGAAGGCTCTGATAGAAATTATGCTTCTCAAAGGTTCAATAGGTCTTAAAATAATTTTCATGATAATAATAATAATAATGGATCATCTAAACAACATAGAAATGAATTTTTATTATATATATTTGGCTAATCACTTAAATGTTTTTTAAGCATCTCAAGGTGAAAGGGATATAATGAAATTGTGCCTAAATAAGAAAATATTGAAATTACATATCAAGGTTTCATGATAGAGGCTTTTGGTTTTCCATTTGAAGAGGAAAGTGAACCTGGAGATACTTTAGAAGAAGGAATAACTCTTTAAGATGAGCAACCCTATGAACAAGATCAATGCAAGCTGACCTATTTTTAGAAGATAACTATGAGGATAATTCATACAAAGAAATTACTAGAATAGAGGATACTATTGAATAATATGACCATGGGCAAAAATTACACCATTATTTATTGAAAGAAATTGGGGTGTTCCAAGAGAGCAATGATATCCTAGAGGTCTCAAAACTAGATGATCTAAACCTCAAGTGGGTATAAGAGCTACCTTTTTTCACTGAGGGTGAAGATGAAGTAGGTTAAGTAGATTAGTAATTATCATACATCTTCATCAAAAGGTTAGTAGTATGGAATCAACATGTTTTTGGTGATGAGATTCTAGATGAACTCAATTTAGTTGATCAAGATGAAGAATCCTTTTGGGATGACTTGGAGGATCTTTGTGCAAAGATTGGTAGTCCATTTCTTCCTTAAAAAGAACCTAAACATTAGTCTAAATATGTTAGCTGAGCTACCATTATCGAGTGAAGATGATATAAGTAACTATCTATTTATGAATAAAGGAGAATTAACACTCCTAATGCAATTAGAAGGATTTGGGAAGAAGGTGATTGGTCTGAGAATCATACCTTCTATCTATACATCTGAGAATGTTGATAAGAGGCCAAACTACATCACATAGAAGACACAAGCATACAAGTGATCCTATCGACAAGAATATGACAATAAGTGAAAGCAATCATGGTTTAAGGTTCCATGGTAGGACAAATTAATTTCCATTTGATCTTAGAGGTTATGGAGTTAGTGTAGGTCTTTAGATTTTTTTTTTCCTATTTCTTTCCTTTCTATACCTTTTTGTAAATAAGTTTTGTATATATTTATTTTCCTTTTGTGTTTTATTCCTTGCTTCTAAATAGGTCCTTTTGGATATCCCTTAGCTCAAGTTTCATCTAAATGCTCAAGAGATTCACAATTTATAAATGTGGGTATGACTTCTCAACATTGGTTGATAATGGATTATTGAATTATGAGCTTGATGTTGTAGTTTAGAGAAGCTAGCAAAGATTGATGGATTATGTAATTGTTCCTTGAGATTTTAAACCATGTTTTGATCTAATCTTGGTTTTAATAAGGATTTCACATGTAGGATAAAATCTTAAACTATTAGGACATAGTCATGCTCACACTTTAAAAAAATTAATTACTTGGGACAAAGTTTATAGTCAAGGATGATTGTCTAAAAATTAAACACTTGATCAAATCCCTAAACCTGTATAACCTAGTTCTACACCTTTGTTATAAAGTCAAAATAACTTGAAAATACAAAAATAAGAACCTTATTTCAAAACACTAAGATCTTTCTAAGAAGAGGTGATTTTGGTAATCTCCATTAGGCCTATGGATGCTTAGCTAGAAGTGGAACAAGGCCTTGAGTGGAGCCAAAGGCATCTTTATCAGGGCTATGGATACTTGGATATCAATAGAGAAATGTTCAATCCTTCCTTGAGATAAATCATGGTTCTTAATGATACCCAAACATACTAAAAGTTAATGTTAATGATTAAAGTCATGAACATAGAATTTTTTCTCTAAATCCTTTAGCAATCAGTAAGTGGAATCAAAGCACACACATATCATGACTAAGTTTTGATGTTTGATATTAATTATACATATGCAAGATTTGTTCTAACCATGAACTGATATTAATAATGGTGCTTGATCAAATGGAATAATTAGTTTAATCATTATTCTAAACTAGAGTTTTTGAATTGTAACATATTATTACGTTTCCCCTAGATGTTGCCATTTTTTGAGGTCAACATACCCCCATTTCTAAAAAATGGGGACCTGTGTGTCAAATTGTACAAATTTTTAACTTGAAATTGAATATTCCCTTGATCAGAGTGTCATTTCCATGATTTAAAATTATTGTTATTTGAAGATCATCCACACCATGGTCTACTTGACTTATTTGTTCATGGTTCTAGTTTAATCTTATCTAAAGTACTAACATTGGATATTTGTGTTTCAGGTTGTAGGTTTAATGGAGCCCATTTGGGAATGAACATGCTTAGGGTTTTATCCTTTAATGTTAAATTGATATTTGAATAACCTTGGTCTATAATCGATTAATTAAATTAATATTTTGAAACCCTAGACTAATGTTTTACCTAGACCTTTTAATTCAAATTTAAATTTGGAAAGAGATTCTTATTTAAATTTAAATGAGAACAAATTAATCATATCATGGACTTAGTTTAATTTTTATCCTAAGGCTTGGTCATGTTTTTCAACACAACCAAACCTTAGGCTGAAAATCCTATGCTTGGTCTCTTTTATGCCCTATGATCCCTTTATTCCCTTTTAACCTAGCCTGGTCTAAATAATTACATGGTCCCTTTATTTTAAGGCTTAGCCTAAAGCCTTACCCTAAGGTTTATCATATTTATTAATATAATAAAAACCTTATGCTAAGAATTTATGTTATGTCTTTGTTATTCATGGGATCCTTTTGTTTTATATTTTTAACCTTGGTCTTTTTTGATTCATAGGGTTCCCTTTAATACGTTTAGAACTAAGCTTAAATTCTTTATCTTGAGTCCTTTATTTATGCTCTTGATCTTAACTTTCATTCTTATTTGAAGGTTCAACAATCCATGCTTGCTCATACGAGATGGATCTAATGGAGTGTGACAAACATTTAAAAGTCAAACCCTGACCAAAGAGTTAAAGCCTAAGCATATTCCCAAGATCTATGGTATGCATGAGCCTAGTAAAATTAATCAAATGATATGTGCAACATTGAATATTCAAAGGTTTTATGGATCTCTATAGGGGTGATAAGTGTCATCATCATTAGAGCCCAATATAGAGATAAAATGATGCATAGGAACCTAGTATAAAGAGCACAAAAGCACCAAACAGTCACCACATGACACACATAGGAAATAGGATGAATTCATGAATGACAAGTGGATAGATTATAAAAAATACTTGTGGACATATTTAAAATTGATGGTCACAAGCCCATTAATTATGTTCATGAAAATGTCAAATGACATTTGTGATTATGCCAATTCTAAAATAAAAAAGAGCCCAAATGATGCATTTAAAATTGATAGTCATGCACCTATTAAAGATGTTCATGTAGACATCAAATGATGGTTATGAGAACATTATTTTTATGACAACAAAGAGCCTAGATAACATGTTTAAAATTTATGGTCATGCATCCATAAAAGACATCCATGTGGATATCAAATGAGAGTCATAAGAATGTCAATTTTAAGATAGCTACTTAGATTTAAATTCAAAAGAAATGGTCATATTTTGAATAGTGATGAGCAAAATGCCATGGTAAAACCATGGAAATGCCACATCAAATCCATATGAGTGTAATGATCCAATTCAGAGACCTTATAGACCTAATAATGTAAATGTAGGGATCTAAACTCATGATTATTGAGCTCATGACCACTATTGGAGCACTGTTATAAATTGTAGGAATGTCCTAGCAAGGCAATGACCATAACCAAACCCTATGAACATTATGATTGACCCAAATGGAGCTATATTATCACATGTGTAAAGATAAGTGGAGATAGATTCCATTCATGATAAATTTAAAAGGATTTACAATCATGATGGGGGACCTCTCCTATATCCTTGAACAACTTAGAGATATGATAGTGCATGTACTAGGTAGCATCGAAAAGTAATGAAATCCCTATAGTAGTAATGGAGTACTTCAACAACCATAGGGTTCTTAAAGTAATAATATTCATCCTATGGCTAAACCTTATCCATTTTAAAAGTGGAATATTTTTTTTTCAAAGTCATGTGTGGTTTGTAAAGCACACTAAATATAGATTAGTCCATTGGGAAAGTCTAGTGTATTTTTAGAACATTTATGGAAAGGACAACTATCCCTATACTTGAAATTTTTTCATTAGTTTTGGATAGATTGATATACCACCTTGGTCATTATATAAAAGGGGTATTGTAAATTATAAAAAAGGAAGGGATTTCTTGATCTAAATTAATTTATAAACTTTGAGAAATGATTACAAACAAGGAATTCTATAAATTCTATCCATATTTTATTGTGTGAAGTGTTATATGGTTTTTCTCTCAGTTATCTAGTTTCACTTTTAGATTTAAATGGTTCTTATGGATTCTAGATGTGTATCTTGAATATAAAGTTGTTAATTTGTGCTAATGCTAGATTAGTTAAAAGTTCTTAGGCTTATTTCATTTTCTACACTTCTTTTGCATTTGGGCTAATGTTGTTTTCTTGTAGGAGTGAATATTTAGAGTGAGCCTAGTTCCTATTTGCATCATTTCATACCTTCCTTAGAAGCTTGCCTAAATTATGTTATGATTTTGGCTTAAGATTCTTCACTTCATACATTGGTTAAATGTACGTCTAGATGATATTTGAACTTTGTCATAATATCTAAAACAAATATGAACAACGTATTTCTTTTCTACCCTACCCTTATTTTTTCTCTTTTTTTAATTAGATCATTTTACCTTAATTCTCATTGTAAATATCCATCTTAGATTAATTCTTATATTATCTCTTGATCATTATTCAATCTAATTTGCATAGAATATTTCATATTTTTCATAGATAAATTATTTGGCCATAGTGGATCCCAACCACAAAACATTATAAATATTATTAACAGTCTACTTGCTTTGCCTCTATTTCATCAACAAATAACATGATTATCACAACCTATAACTCATGTGCTAAATTATTAAAAATCTTAAATGAGAAATGTTTCTTAAACACTCTAGGAACCTATGATACATATTCAGGCATCAACAGGTCTATGCTAAACTTGGTATTAAATATTCTAATGTCAAATGTCTAATGTTAAATTTCTTACACAAAAAATTTAAGTAGATGAATAAAAATTGGCATGCCAAAATTTAGGTCCAAAGTGTTCCAAACAAGTCTAATCTAAGAAAAAAAGGTTGTTAGGTATTTTGGCCAAATGCAACATCTAAAGATAGGATCAAAATAGGTATGGGTTAGGACTTTTGGCAAAATAATAACAAAATATAGAATTTAAACAAAAAAATGATTTAATCTAACAAATTTGGAACACTTTGGCATAAAATAGGCATATAGAATCAAACATGAACCTGGTCAATTGGAATAAGGCATGAAATAAAATGCCCTTGGAGATAGACTATTTTCTTCCAAATAAAGGAATAAACAATAGTTTTTAAATTTTAGTAAAGAATTTACTTAAGTTACACAACCCAAAAGAGAAAGATTGGTGTCTATGCTCAATTTACATAAGGAATAGACATAAATCAATTAATGTTTGGGTTTGAAATTGTCAAAGTTAATTGAAAAATCAACTTAGGAAACTAAGATTCTTTGATCAAATAACAAGATAGATAAAGGTAAATGGCATAATGACACTAGATAAAAGATCACAAAGGCACATGGAGATTGTTTCAAATTGGAAACTTGGATACAAGGCAAAATAATTTTATGGAATGATTCAAGTACTGTAATGATGTTATCACACTCTAAAGATGTAATTAATGGTTGGTTTCAATACTTAAAGGCATGAAAAATTGAAATGAATTATGCAATGTAATGTTACCCTTTCCAATCAAGTGACACACACATAAATATTTTTGAAAAGACTAAGGTAAAGGCATGGTGTCAAATGGACAATGTAATTCCTCCTTAAATAAAGGAGTGATGTGGACACAAAAATCATTTTGATGTGGCATAACAAATAAAACAAATAGTTTTGAACTCAAAAATCCATGAAATAAGGGATAAAATGATATAAAACACCTAAGTGTAACGTCCTAAATCTTTTAACTAAAAAGGTTTCTTAATAATGTCAAATTACATCAATATACTCTCTCTTGGGAGGATTTTTAGTGTTAATAAAAAAAATTAAAGCACATAAAAATTAAGGTTTTTAGGCCCCCTCTTCTCCCAAGAGTTTTTATTATGACATGGAACTTCAGACTACTCACCCTACATCAAAAACATTTCTATGACAAGTGGGTTTATTCTAAAACTATAACTTTCACACATCTAGATGGTCCCAAGTGTGGTTAACACTAGAGATGCCTTAGATAAATTGATTTCATACCAGTAAACTTACTATGCAAGGGTCTATTCCTTTGCATAGTGATTCCATATGTGTACTACTTATTAGAATTCCCTAATTAACTAGACTTGACTTGGGTTTTCATAATGAAAGGAGAGGTTAGCCACTTAATGCCCTACAAATCATAGTATACATGCTTTAATTTATATAACCCATCATGGAGCAAGGTTGAAATAATGTCAAGAGATGAAACCTCAGGTCAAAGCTTCCCTAAACAACTTGTTAAGAGGCTATGAAATCCCACTCACAATTCAAATTGTATAAAATAAATTACCAAATGAAAATAATTTAGAGTTTGTGTTTAGATCACCCAAACCATACAAGTTTTTAGGGAGAGCCTAGACAACATTCTTTTCACACCTTGGACAAAGGCATAAAATGCAAGGAAGAAGCATTTTTGGTCATCCAAGTTCCCTAAAGCAGATTGGGGGAGAGCATACATGCATTCTTTATTTGTAAAAAAACATGCATAATTATAAATCAAACACTTTTAAGAAATTAAAATCTAAGTGAGTGTTATTTTTATTCACTAAATGAAGTGTTGATGAAGTTTTTGGTCCCTTGGATTAATTTCACATTTTGAACACTTTTCAAAAAACAATCCAAGCATAAAACCAATTAAATTTATTTTTAATCACTAAAATTAAAATTCCAAGACTTAACTATTTCTTTTAGTCACCAAAATTAAGTGTTCAAGAATTAAACATGGTCAAATTTGGCACTTTTCCATGCATGACCTACAAATATTAAAGTGTTTTTGATATTTATGAAATATTTATGAAACTTGAAGTTAAAATGATAGCATATTCTAAAAATTTAGGATAAAACATGTGGTTTTAAAAAAATAATCATCAAAAATGGAGTCTAGATAACCCCAAACAAAGCTCCAAAATATGGCCTATCAATCTCAGGTATACACACAGTGTAAAAACACAACTACAAGTTCAAAAACAAAACTCACAAGGTAATATCATGATTTCACAAGTTGAAGTATTACAACTTAGACAAAAATGTTTATAGTGATCTCTAGCATCTAAGATTCAAAATTGTTGATGGTTATGTGATATTACATTTCTCAAAATCATGATTTTATGATTTTATGAATCTCAAAATCATGGTATTATGATATCATGAATTTTAGAGTCACGATTTCCAATATCATAAATAGCTACCTATAGATAGAAAATAGTTATCATAACATTAACAATTAGGTGCAAAACCATGAAAATAAAGGCAAAACCATAACTTTTTGAGTTGCAACATTGTAGTCCTAAGAGCAAAATCATGATTACATAAGGCAACATCACAATTTCCACAAAAACATCCCTTAACTTGAATTTTTCACCTATTTTTGTCAACAAGATCAATTTTGACATGAAAATCATTAGAGGAGTGTGCCATTTGTGATCAAGTAATTTGACAGAGAGAGGATGTTAGTCTTGTGTTAGTCCATAAAAAATGAAATAAGCACACTAACATGATAAAATATCTAGACTAGATCATAAGGGGAGCTTAATGAATAAAACCAAAAGGAAAAACATAACTAAAATGCAAAAGACAAATAATCTCTTACCTTCATTGAAATTTCTAAATGATTTATTATGTGGCTTTCTTAGTTTGAGTTCAAAGAGTCTTTGATAATGGATTTTGTGTATATTCTTCTCTCCTTGGCACCATGGCTTGATATTGGATTGATGTGGCTTATTCTTGCTTGTCTCAATATTTTAACATTATAACATTATTATTGTGAATCATGATAAAAAAAATTACATTACAAATTTACAACTTCCAAGCTTTGAAGTAATTTATACATGATAAATTTTCACCAAAATAACTTAATATTTAATGGGAAAGTCATTGTATTCATAGGATTAGGAACTAATCCCAACTCAAGGTGAGTTAAAGTGTAGTTTAAGTGTGATATGGGTTCAAACCTAACCTAAGTAAGTCAATGTAACCTAAGTAGACTGAAAAGGTGTCAATTACACATGATTTTAAATTAATAGGCATGGGTATCCAAAAATAGATATTTTGAGATATTTTCCAAAGGCTTGACAATTTGTAAAAGGTAATCATGAAAAGCTAGGATATTTCATATTTTTGAATTTATTTTTTTAGTATTTCATTAATTGCACATGGATAATTCAACTAGGCATTTAATTTAGTTTAAATTTTTAATTAATTATTATTATACATTTATCTCTTTCAATATTTGATAGTTATTCATGTGCCCCACTTAATAGGTGCATAGCCCAAATTGACTATTGTGATACTGCAGGATGCTTAGAGATGAATCTATGAGAGCTTGTTGTTGAATATGATAGGATAACCCAATTAAGGATGTCTTAATGTGATTTTAAGATTTGAAAAATGATGCAAAATAAAATTTAGGATGTACAGTGATTATTAGGCTTAATTTGCAATGGTTGGTAGGAATCGGTCTAAAGTCTAGTCAAAAGGCTAGTGGTGGCTAGTTTTAAGTGTTTATATGTCTCTTTTAGGAATCGTTAAGTCTCAATATCTCTAAGTGCACACCTTAAAGGGTGAACTAGGAAAGGGATGGGTAGACCATTGGTGATTCACAATATTTTTATCCACTATACCACCACTTTATATCTATACAAGATTATCCCATACACTTCCCTAAGCTTTGACACTTCCCTTACACACTCCTATAAGAAATTCACCACTCTATTATCCTTTACCTAATCCTAAAACTATTTTTGACATTTAAAAAAAATGTTAGCCCAGGACAACCATGTATTTAAATGAATAATAGTACATTATAGGTCTAGGTCAGCCTTAACTAACCCAAACTGAGACCTAACTTACTTTATCAATTAATTATACAAGGTCGAATTGGGCCGATCTTATCACTAAACTTTCAAAAAAGTTTAGGTTTATATTTATCTATATATAAACATACATTTACACCATTTATTAGGGAGATAAATAGAGTTAATTATTCATTTTATCTTATTTACAATCTTCCCTTCCACCATTCTACTTAAGGATTTATTTACTTAGGGTTTACACTTAGAGGGAAGAACGTTGTCTTATGAAAGCTTGAGATTCATTAGGAGGTCCTTAGATATAGTCCATTATACATCCTTATATTATTCAAAAATACACACCAACCTTTTGTGAAGTACCTTTGTATAAGGGAGAGAATGAGTCTCAATGGGTTCATCTCAAAGGTCAGTATCTCTAACTTTACTCATATATTTTAGTAGATATAAGTAGCATAAGTAATGGATTTTTAATGTATTTTTCTCTCTATGCATTAGGGTTATATCTATACATAGATTAATTATAATTATTTTATGCATGTTTAATTTCATGTTTATTACCCCCATATTATGCCATAAGCTTTAGTGAGCATTGAATTAGATTTTAATTTACTTTGCATATACTTTATGAAAATGAAAACATAGAACCTAACTAGGCTCATTACATGATGTTTATTTAATAGAGTCTTTGGAACCCTCTCTACTGATTTTATTGTGATAAGAGACCCCTTTTTTAGGTATAGAGGATCCATCTTGGTCATGACCTCAAATGTCTAAATGTACCAATAATAAAAAGTGTAAGTATGGTTTATCTTCTCTGAACTAAGATTGATTTGTAGATTAGCTACATTTTCCCTTGTACAAGAAATGTACCACTTGAAATGTATGTATGCAAGGTCATCCTAATAACATATCAAAGACAAGTATGAAAGTTATAACCTATAATTTACTAACCACATAGGTGGGACCCATATATACAGGTAAGTCAATCTCACCAAGAACCCATTGTGAGGTCCCATAAAATGCTTTAATTAATCCAATTGAAGGATGTAAATCATTATTTGTATACCCAAATGAATAAATAATGTCATGTTACAAACATTTTTTCTTTTACCATTATCAATAATAACATTATGAATAGGTTGGTGGTCAAGGTATGATCAAACTAATAATGAATAAAGATCTATATCATCATCCCTAATCTCACTACCATCAAAATTAATAGGTTTTCTATGAACCATATAAGGTTTATTCCATGTATAAATACCAATAATCTCATCCAATGGTTTCTCATAATGAGATGGAGGAGGATGTGCACTATATTCCATTTTCACTTCTGAGTCTTTCTTTGAATGATCTTACAAATAGTTGTTAAATATTTCATATTTTTGGTGGTCACCAGGTTATGAACCAAATTCCTTTAGAGGATCATTAAATTTAATATTTTTATCATTGATGAGGTCCTAGATATTATGCTTAAATGTGAAACATATATTTGTATAATGCCCAAGGTTTTTTTTATAGTCATAATAATAATTTGCATCATACACTTTGGGTAGATATATACTCTTATTAAACACTATAGGATGAGGGAGAGATATAGGATTTCACTCTATAATCCATGTGATTAATGAAGTAGGAGACTCAAATAAACACATAAATTTCCACTATGGCTCATTAGTTAACACAAGTTTATTAGGTGATTGTGATACCATATTAATTATGGTAGTTGTTTATTTTTTAGGCTCAAGAGTTTTGACCTTATAAATTGGTTTGATAGTAAACTTGGTATTAGATGTAGATGTATCTAGTGTATTTGCTACATACTTAATTGTGTTAAATGGGATCCATTTCATTTCATGATCAAAAATAATGTAGAAGAAGTCATCAAAATATTTGAACTTTTTGAAAACAATATAATCATGTAAAGGAGAAAGAAAACTTTTCTTGAAAATATCTTGAATCTTTTTATCTACCATAGGATTGGTCATTTTAGTTAGCATTGTATTATATCTCAAAACATAATCGTTAATAAGTTCGTTTATTCCTTATTTGATATTTGCAATTTGAGAAAAAGAAACATTTTTAGTTATGCTAATAGATAAGCATGCCAAAAATTAATCCACAAGGGGTTTGAAGGCATTTACTGATTGAGTTGGTAAATCATAGAACCACCTTAAACCATAGTCCTTGAGGCTCCTTAGAAATAGTTTGGTTAAAATTTTATCATTGTAGTTATAACCAAAGAATTTTGCATAAAAGGATCATAGATGGAGTTTAGAATCACCATATCCATAATAAAATGTGAACTTAGGTGTAATTAAAATAATTAGTAAGGGGTGAAAAGATATCTCTGGTGCAAGAGGATTATACAACACATATTATAAATCAATAACATAAGATGATTTTATAGAGTTTTGTAAAAAAAATGTAACCTTAGTTTGCAAAAGTTATATATTTGGGACAAGATATTGAACCTCTTGGTATTTTAGGTTTGACACTTAAGAACTTATAAAAGGAGGTGTATCCATAGGTTGGGTAGATATAGGCATTGAAACTAGTATTTTATTTGAAATATTTTAGTTTCCAATGTAAGATGTGGCAATAGCAGTTTTAGGGAACAAAGGTTGAAATACATATTCAATGCCTCCATTAGAAGTATGAAGTGGTAATATGTTTAAGGGGAGTATTATTGAAAATGGGGATGACCCATATGTCAAATAACATTATCAATAAATGGACCTATGTATGCATCTATGCTTTTTGATTTTTTAGTTTATAATATGTTTCTTAGGATTTCATCAATATATTAAGGGTTTTGATGAATATCCCCATGGAATAATGCAATTGGTTACAATTTATCATGATTTATTTTCTCATGTTCATTAGTTTCATTAGGCTCATGGTTTTCATTATTAGAATCTTCTTCTATTATAATCTCATCAATATGTTTTTCATTATCAACATTAGTATCATCATGATACATATGATTCTATTGTTTAGTGGTTTTAGACATCTTAGGTGGTAGGAAGGGAAGCTTAATGTGTTCAAAAGGCACACCTTCCAATTTAGGGACATGCCTTTAAGTTGCATGAAAAATAATATAAATAATAAATGAAAAAGTATGATAATCTAAAATCCCAATTGACTAAAAACCTTAGGAATTAGAAAAAAATGGATTCATATGAATCATGTTCACCAAATATTTAACCCTAAAATCTAGACATGGGGAATCTAGGTTAAAGGTGCAAGAGATAGCTTAGGGCATAAGGATGTTAGAATATATATAGAGTAGGAAAATTATTTTTGAAACTTAGATAAACATAAACTAAATTTATTATGTTGAGATGCTGAGAGTAGAAAGTAAAATTATGATAGATATTGCAATAACAATTAAAAACAAGATAATTAGTTTTAATGATAATATAAATATGGATCTATAAAATGTATAAATTGGAATAGATATAGATTTTGGAAAATTTACCTAATTCTAAAAATTATACCTATGTAGCCTTAGACACTTACATCAACTTGGGACTGTTACATCAATGTTATTATTTTACTTGGATGTAGTTGTCCAATATAATGCCTATTGAAACTTAATTAATGCTTATTGAAACTGAATACAACCACCTAGATGCTTTTAGGTTTTTCATGGCCTTCACTCTAGTATATTCATATATGGGTCATGGAATATCACTCATTTCAAATTAAAAAACCCTATTTCTTCATATTCATATTGGCTATAGAAAAAATGGGTTAGTAAGAACATGGTGTCGAGCTACCCCAAAGGCCCCTCTATTAATGAACACTACCTATATAGCTAATACTCTGAAGAGGGACTTAGAATTATGTAGTTTCCCCTAAATTTTAGATTGTGTGTGAATCATGAAATATGTGATAATCAAATATAATAGTGACCTAGATTAAAACTTGGAAAATATAGATCTTGGGATGATCCTTCAGTACTTAAAACCTTTAGATGTGTTGTCCCTATGACTGATATGGAAATAAAAGAGAATAATGAATATTTCTCACTTTAATAATTGATAAAATGATTTTGTTGAGTTTATTTGTGAATAGATAAGAGGTTTATAGGTGAGGATTGAATTAGGGTTGATATTATATTTATACCAATCCTCTTAGAGAATACCTTAAAGAACTTAGGCTGACCTTTAAGATACATTTTATTTGTAAATTGGGTGAATTTATGGCACTGGATTATTGCATCAAGTTATGTCACTTATGTCGATGTAGGTGTTTAACCATAAAATAAGTGTTTATGAAGAAGAAAATTAGGTACAGTTCCATAGCTTATAGAGGTGGAAGATAAACATGTTTATAACATTCTGGGTAAGATATAAGGCCTAGGTCATTAGAATACATAGGTCAAACTAAGAGATAAGTGATTAGGCACATAAATATAATGTATGTGATATTTTTGGAAGTGGGAGAGGTCTAGAAGTTAAAGGTACATCCATGATATGTTTTTTCCAAGTGTACAAGACTGAGGTATTATATAATTTAGAAAAAGTGTCTGCAGCCCTTTCCTTTGTTAGGCTCATATTTTATATTATCTTTTTCTTTAAATGTATTTAGATTAATAATTTTTGTTTGGTTATGGGATCCTTGTAAAACCCTCTTTTAATCTATTTTTCACTTTGTTGGAGTATCTATATAAAACCCTATTCTGTCCATATCTGATAAAAAATCATAAAGGGGGTGCCTATATGTAAGCCATATATAATGTGCACTATAACCTTAAAATGGATTATCATATTCATATTTTTAAAAATCAATATCATCAAGATCATACCAATCTTATGTATGATTAGGATCATAGCCATTAATGTAATTATTAACATAGAATAAAGTTATCTTCCTAGGTTTTGCTTGAAATTATTAAATGTCATTTTTATTAGCTTGTGTATCTTTATATGAGAAACTTATTACACCATGGATTGGAGTTGATTTTTTAAAATGTATATCATTATTAATAACTTCTATTCTATCTTGAACTAGAGAATGATAATGGATGATTGGTTGAACATTAGGAAGAGAAGTCATTTATGTTGTGACTTTATATTATTTATCTATGCATGAAGGATATATAATGATTAATTATTTAGAAACCATATTTTATCATTATAATTTGTATGAATACTTTTCTTTATAATTTTATTTTGGAGAAACTTAAAAAAAATGTGATTTATTACTTATCTTATGTTTGTTCTTGCAACTTTTCTTTTGGCAATTTTTATTTTTGTAAACTTTCTTTTTCAACTTGTTCTTTTCATAATGTTGCTTGCTCTAATGTTTCTTATTGAATATTTTGTTGTTATGAATTATCTTTTTGTATCCATATATACTCTTTGTTATTTTTACACTTAATTTTTAGGAGATGAAATAAAAATGGGTTACTTAATAGGTTTATCTTGTATAGGATCACCATTATCAATGAGAGTTTGTTATTTGTTATTTAGGTCCCAACAATTATATATATGATGCCCATGAAATATATGATATGCAAAATAGTATTTTTATATTTATAAATGAGACATAGAATATAATGTAATCAAAATATTTTGAATCATTCTCTTATAAGCTCACTTGGACTCTTATTAGATTTTTTTATACTTTGTGAAATAGTAAGTGAAGATGTATGTTGCTTATGAATTACATGATATATAGATGAAGATGTAGATATATTATTAACACTAACATACTCTATTATTGTATTAAGTTTATTGATATATTTAGAGAGATGATCTTTGAACTTAGATGTTGATTTTACTTTTGAAACTCTTATATTTAATTTTGCATAGTGGTGACTTGATCTTGAATGGATTCACAAGCACAAGTATTAGGTATATTTGATTGAATTAAAACACCATAAAGAGGAGGTGTTGGAGTGGGATGGGTAAACTCTTCTTATATATTGACATATTCATTGGTTATACATGAGTTTATTGTTTCTTGTTGATTAAAATCATTGAAATATTTAGGACTAATAAGAGATGCATTTTCATCATGTGGAAATTATATGCTAAGATTATGAAACGATGGTAAAAAAGTAGCATAATGTGAAGACAAGCATGAAGATGGAATATAAGTAACACAAAAATATGTGGTATAAAAAATAAAATTAATTTAAATAAAAACTTGTGTTGTGCTAGGGGAAGAGGAAGAAGTCTCATCCTCATGGGTTGACATGGGATAAGAGTTATGACATGTAGGATCAATATCCATTATTTAAAAGGAGAAGATATGATAACATTATTACTAGTAGTTACTTTAGAGATTGAATGTTGATTTGAAATTCATTTATTAAGAAATCATTTTTAACATAAATTGATTTTATTTTGATTGCTCTTTTTTATGTAGATTAATATATAGGGAAGAAAGAGATTTATAATAATATTCAAGAGGTGAATTTATTTTTATGGACTTATATTCCCAAGATCTATCAAAAAAATATTATCTATTTATTTCTACATCATCCAAATAAAAATCATTCATACATACTTATTCCATAAGATTTTGCTTATGTTGATTAGTCCATTCCTCATTATTAGAGAACAAAGAAAATTTAAAATATTGTTTAACTATTTTGGGAATCAATGTAAAAACCTTAAGTAGATAAAAGAGTTGAGTATATAAATTAGTGAATATAATATTATGCTATCAATAATCATTTATTTTTATAATAATTAATTTATTTGATTAGTCTTTACTAAAGTAAAATGGAGGGACTTAGTTGGAAAATATGATTGAAATGAACAAATGATAAGCTATAAAGTGATGCAAGAACAAGGCAAAGTGTCATAAATTTGAAATAGGTGTCAATATCCACTTTGGATGGTATTGTGACCCTATTTACATATAACACACTATGTTATTGACCTTCTATGTTTTTCTATTAACCATATGCAAATAAAATAGTGAAACTTAGGGTAGACCTTTGTTCTATTATAGGAACCCTATTCCTACATGACTGAGACCTAGATCATTGATTATGCTTCATTTTGATTGATTTTACTATGGAACCCTAATCCTTCATACTTGATAGGGTTTTGATGAAAAAAAGTATAAGAATAGTGCCATTTATAGGGTATACAAGATATTATCTCAACACCCCATGTGTTGATCATCTCCTACATACCAATACCTCAAAAGGGGATCAAGCCTGATGTAGTTCTCCTAATCTAAGTGCTAGTGAAAGTGAGAGTGATGCTAGTAAGCTTGAGTATGAATGTTAATTTAAATTTTTTTTTAGTGTGATTTGAGACTAGATATCTAAGTAAAATTGAGTTATAGGATATTTTATATATATGTATTCAAAAATAAGGGTAAATAAGGATCAATGACCTTAATTTACATAACTATTTCTAAGCTTATTCATGATAATTTCTATCTAAAGGATGAATGAATGAGAGTGATATTTATATAGTGTTATGATGATTATTGAGACATGAAATGAGTTTAGGTTAACCCCAATATGTTTTGAGGAATGTACATATATTTTTTGTAGGTAGAAAGAGTTAAGAGACAATAGTATTTTCCCCTTTTCTAATACCACACTACACTATAAACTAAGGGGGATGCATTGTTGTATAAGTGGCTAACACATGTGTGAAAGGATATGTGATGAATAAGATATGGCTTAATGTAGATTTTATTATATTTGGGAATGGGATAAAAGTGCATATAAGGTGGAAAAAGATCAAAAGAGGCCCTAATATAGGTATAGGGATAAACTAAGGATAGGATGGTCTTAAGTGACACTCATTACATTAAATGAAAATTTATATGACAACTTTTACCCCCTATATTCTAGAAATGAATCAAAGTGAAATAACTAGGATAAAAGGAAATAGAGACATACATGGACTTATTTAAAAGGTGAAGATTGTGAATGTGGGTTTGAGTCTACAAATTATGCTCTATTATGTGTCATGTAAATGAAATATGTATGAATCATTCGTTACTTAATAAATATCAAAATCAAATAAAAAACTAAGTAAAGAGATGAGAGAGAGGAAAGGAATAAATACACCCCATTGGGTATGTGAACCAATGTAAAAACTTGGTGACATCCTATATGTGTAGATGGTTATCAAAGTAGTAAATAGATTATATTGGGTTGATGTCTTGCATAATCCCCATGTGTGGGAAGCTCAATAAATTAAGCTAGTCTTCACTCCATCATTGCCCACCTCTATTTGATGTATCATAATATGTGAATAAATTGGATCAGACTAATGAGTTATAAAACCCTCTTATGTAGGTGGATTAAGAATTAAAGTAGGCTATGACTCCTTCATTACCTACCCATGTGTATTAGATGCATCTGAAGTTGAAATTATGTGATGTAACAAGAACTATGTAAGATGTATTTTAGCCACACAATAACTTTAAAATGTAAAAATGGATTTGTGCCACTCGAGAATGCCAACTACTATAGATAGAATGAAGCATCAATCTGGTGTCATCCTAGTGTAAAACTAGTGCATATGGTGTATGTATTATATAATGTGGAGAATCACATGTAGTTTTCATTCTATATGTAGTTTTCATTCTATATGATATAACTCATGACAAACTAAACATATGAGAACAATGTGTCATGCACATTCACCTAATTTTGATATTTGTGTATATGATTTTGGATAAAGTCATAGTAATATGTGTCTATGCATATCTAAAATTGAAATGACAGTGATCATGTTGCTACATTCTTCCCTAAATATGATAAAACCTATGCAATTCTCTATAAAAATTGAGTATATATTGAACATATCTAATAATCTATTACTAATATTGTATAAATTTAAACTATAATTGTTTTACCTTTCCAAAAATTCTTAAATCTTCTATGTTTGAGGCTATTGGTCAATAGCATGTTGGGTGGACTATAATGCACTATGATTCTAACAGTGTACTATGTTATTTTACAAAAGTGTTTTTTGAGATAAAATGAGATTGATGTGTGTGTGAGTATATTTCACTATATTTTCTTAATTTTGAGCTTTGTAATATGTGTCTTGGTGCTAAAAAACTATGTTTTGAGTGCACTAGGATGGCCTAGTCTCTATGACAAACCCCTATGAATGCCTCCTTTTTTGACAAGAGTTGTTGAACCTCTAAAATAATTTCCCTCAAAATAAAATCTATTTATCATGTGTGTTAGATTGAAAATATATGATATCTACGTGATAAACTAATATAATGTGTATACATGACATTAAAATCTAAAATAATTTGAGCATAAGTTGGAAATGTATGATGTATGTTAGATATAAAATTCACAAGGTTTTCAAGATATATATAATAGTTTAAGCATGCATATGAATAATAAATCTAAACATAATCTAAGTAAACTACCTAGGGGATGAGGCATGATGTATATCAAGGAACCCAAGGAGGAGGGGGAGATGCATGAGGTCCCTCATGGCATTAAAAACAAGATTTGAATGTAACAATCAAGAGATAAGTCTCATGACCATGACACATATGTATAAACATAGGAGGCATACAAAGTAGGCTAAGGGGATCCAATACAAGGGACATGGACACATGCCACTAATTATAAGAAGGAAACACATATAAGGGCATATTTAAATGTCCATGTATATAAAGAGCAAGTAAGGTAGCTTAGATCAACATGGAATTACATGTCAAAATGTATGCATACACAATCAAGAAGCACATATAAGGGCATGGACACATGTTCAAATCATACATACAATGAAAGGAATAGGCTTAGATCCATAAAACAATGGTATATTCAAATTATCTTGTGTAGGTGTAGAATCAAATAGAAATAATCAAATATAAACTAGGAAAGATAGAAATGAAAGTATGCATAATCATGTGGTATGAATCTATAAGAGAATATATGTACATAATTTGAGTCTATAGCAATAGTTGGGACAAAATCAGTGTAGTATAAGATGATCAATATCAAGATATAATCAATGATAAATATGTGATATAGAGTATAGAAAGATATGACCTAGCAAACCAAAAGCTTTGTGTATGATTCCACCAATGGGATAATATAGTAATTTTGAATCAGTGTATATGTGTATGTTCCCTAATGGGTAGATAATAGAAAATATGGATCTATGTAGATTAGTTGATTCTTGTGGTAATCTATGAACACTCAAAGGGAACAAGTGAAACATGTATTTATGATAAAAATGACTATACTATCATAAATAGTATATATAGTACCTAGAAAATATAAATAATGTAATTATGGAAATGCATATAATCTAAAATTTGTATTTTTGAGAAATTATTTGAATATTTTTGAAGTTTTGAATATATTGTATTATTTTTATATTTTCTAAATATAAGATATGTAAAAGAAACATGGAAATGAAACTATATACAAGGATCAAGATAAAGGAAGCAATGTAAAAGTTATAGGAGAACATACTAACCAATGATTATTATAAGAGACTCACTATCAAGGTGACATATAAATAGTAAAGGAAGAATGACCATATGTGGTGTGCAAGGAAGTATCTAAGATCAGGGAAGTGGATGTAATAAATAAACTATAGATGAAGCTAACTGTGAAGTGTGACCATGAATCTGTGGAGTTGACTGAAATGGCCTATGAATTTTAGGGCTCTTGGGGACCCATATGATGGAACAGGCTATAAGTGGCATGGATTCTCTATGTGGAATGTTGTGGGGACTCAATAACATTGATCTATGTGTGAATGGGGTAGAGAGAGGCTCTTTAGAATCCATATCATCTCTCTAACATAGGGATCTATCTAATAAAGGTATTTGTGGGAGTTTATGTGTATGTGGCAATACTATAGAAGTAGATCTCACTTACACTAGTGGCTCAACTGATATCTAAGATATGGTAATAGGTGGAACTATTACTAGTGACCATTGTGTAGCTAGTTGTGGAGTGGGTAAAGGATACTCATATGTAAGTCCCCCAATTATAAAAATCTAATTATCATGTATATAATTAAGACATCTATGTATGGTAGAGGGTATGGATTGAAGCTATTATATCCAAGGCCTAACAATAACATGTCAAATTTATTGACACTAAGAACCACTATGAATTTGGTTGCCATATGTGAGGGACCAACCTATAATGAACTTATGATCTCCTTGATGGAGATCTATACATGGCCACTGAAGACAAGAATACTTGTATATGTGAGTGGGATATCCTAATCTAAATAGCCCAAGTGATGTATAAGTATAATATCACACATATTAATGATTGAACCATTATCAACCATGATGTTCTAAATAGGATGATGATTAATGTAAGCTCATAAAAAGAGTGAATATAAATCTGAGTCATCATAACCAATCTCTTGTTCTAATAAAGTGATAAGAGGTATATCTATCACAATAATATGATACACACAAATGATATTATGTAAAGGGTGTGTGTCCATTGTATGATAATGATAGGATGTCAGTGGTGGATATTCCTGATAAGTATAATGAACACCTGAAGTGTCTATTATCTCATTATTTATATGCTTTGGAAATGGATCAAATAATATTTTCATTAATTTTGTTTCAGTTGGTTATGATTTGGGTGTTTATTTAAGAGTGCTCACATCAATTATATTAGCCTATATCAAATCTTGGATCTTATGTCATAAGTTAATGCATCTATTCGTAGTATAGTTGGGGGCTTTGTGTTAATTGTAAAATGCATTGAAATCATAATTATTTATAAGAGACCTAGTCATATCAACCTCTTTGATGGGAGAGAGAGATATGACATTACATACCAAAAGTCATTGGAGAACTTGAGTTGATGGTTTAAGAATATACGTAAAAGGTATCCTAGGAGGAGCTAATAAATTAGATGAGGAGTTGACTCTAATGTTCTGTTAACTATTGTATTTTTATCATTATTATTTTCATTAGATCTTAACTTGTATGAGGGCTCATTTTAACTCTTATTAGTGGAATTTGATTTGGTTGTGTACTTTAACTTGACCATGGGGAGAAGTTTGACTTCTCATTATTTTATTATATGGCATAAATCTATAAATGATGGAAACCTTTTGAATAATATATATTCATGTAATTATAGTAGTAAACCTTACTTGAACATGTCTTGATGTTATCTATCTACCATGGGGCTAGTTATCTTTACTAATATGGTTTTATATCACAAGATATATTTAGCTATTGGCTCATTAGATTTTTTATTAAGTTGAGAAAATCGAACCTATGAAACTTTGATACTGATGTTGATAAAAACATATGCCAAAAAAATATCTATGAGTGGATTAAATGATATAATAAATTGATTAGGGAGATCAGAGAACCATTTTAATGTATAGTATTATAAACTATGAGGGAAAAAATTAGTTATGAGATAATCATTGGACACATAGGCCAAACATGTTGCATGAAAAGTTTGTAGATGATGTTTTGTGTCACTCATACCATCATATATGGTAAACTTGGGTGCCATAATTCTAGGCAGTAAAGGAGTTACCAATATATGTAGTGCTAAAGGTATATGTAGGATAGAATGAGAGTCCAAGGCATGAGATGGTCTAGTATGAACTTGTTAAAGATGTAACACCTTTGTCTATATAGAATATATATATTATCTAAGGGATTATACATCTGGAGAGGAATGATGTGTATTATCCATATGAGGTATTACCACCGGTGAGAGTTGGTTAGTTGTATTAGGTTGTTGTAGAGTCTAAGATAACCCCATAGTAGGTGTAATGATATTAACATCTATGGGGTTAGAGGATTGACCTTTAGCAGACTTGAGGAAATCTTCTTAAATAATATAGATAAAGTAATCTTGCATATCTGAATGTTTAGAAATGAAATCTTGCAATTGTTTATTATCGGTCTCATCAAATTAGTTATCAAATTTTACCATTATAGGTTGGAAAGTGGGAAAACTTAAAAAAAAAAATTTGAATGTTTTAAGAAATTAAATCTATGAAATATTGTAGAAATAAAATAATGAATGAGATATAATATTTTGAAACTAATTATTGATCATAGAAAGAAGAATGATACAAACCTTAAGAGAATCTAAGGCTAGGATATGGATGTTATTTTAATTAAGTCAGGTTCACCAAATGATTTACTTATTTTTGGAATTAATGTAAAAACTCTAAGTAGATAAAAGAACTAAGTATATTAATCATGGAATAAAATACTATGATATCAACAACCACTAATTTGTACAATAACTGATTTGTTTTCTTATCTTATAAATAAAAATGAATTATAAATGAGGTAATTAGATAGAAAATATGACTAATATGAAAAAGTGTCAAGCTATAAAGTGGTGTAGAAACAAGGAAAAGTTTCATCAACTAGAAATAGGTGTTATAATCCCATTCAAATGGTAGCACATCCCTCTTTGCCAATAGAGAACTATGATACTAACCTTCTATGTTGTGTTATTGACCCTATGTAGATAAAATAGTGAAACTTGTGGTAAACCTTCACTTTATTATAGGAAGCATGTGCCTATGTGACCAAGACCTAGATCACCATCCATGCTTTGTTTTGAATAATTTCACTATGAAACCCTAAGCCTCCATGCTTGATATGGTTTTAGTGAGAACACATTTAAAAAGAGTGGAATTATTAGGTTAGGTTAGATGTGACCTCAATACCCCATGTGTTGAGCATTACCTACATACCAATACCTTGAAAGGGGATCAAACCCGATGTAGTTATCCTAATCTAAGTGTTGGAGAAAGTGAGAGTGATGCTAGTATGTCTAAGTATGAATGTTAACTTGAATACTTTTGAATGTAACTTAAGACCATAAATATGAGTAAAATTGAGATTTAGGATATTATAAATGAATGTACATATAAATAGGTGTAAATAGGGATTAATAAAATTACCATCTAGGCTATTTCTAAGCTTGTTTGTGAGAATTACCATCTAAGGGATAAATAAAATAGAGTGGTATTTATATAATGTTATGTTACTTATAGATAAATGAAATGAGTGTATTCTAACCCTAATATGATTTAAGGAATGGACATATATTTTTTGGGGGAAGAAAGAGCTAAGGGACAATAAAACCACCCCCTTTTCCAATAACACATTGTGTTATATACCAAATGGGTCTTTTTATAACCCAAGTGGTTGACACATGTGTGAAAGGATTTAGGATGCATAAGATATGGGCTAATGAAACTTTGGTATATCTAGGCATGGGTTTGACATGCATATAAGTTGGAAAAGGTTCAAAGGAAGCCCTAAGATAGGTCTAAGGCTAAGCTAAGGATAGGGTGGTCCAATATGACACTCATTAAATTAAATGACAATTTAGATGACTAAAATAGCCATAATATATACTTTGAGAATAAAAATAAATAACATAGCTAAAAATAAATCTAGCTTATGCAAATGAGATAATGACTATGAATACAATACAATCTAAATCAAGTATTATTGGCAAAAATCAAGGATGAGGGTGATAGGCAAGGGTTTGACTAATTTTTATGATCTCAATTATATTTTCTCAATCATTGATTAATGTTGGCCCAATTTTTTACAACACTAACTACACAGGTAAACCCATGCATGTAATCGACTATCCCTAATTTTGAGTTTACAATGAGAGTACCTTACCTTGGTGATATTCTCCTCTTAAGTGTACCATAAATAAAATGGTTAAAAGAGTATTAATATGGTATACATAAGGGACCATAGGAATTTATGATACACCATGAGGCACATTGAAACTAAACTTTGTGTTTAGTGTTTCACTATGGCTATGAGTATTTGGTTAAACCCCTCATGCCATGATGTCTATAAATATAACACAATGTATCCTCTCATGAAAAACACTAATTAGTTTGAAAAATACTAGAACACTATTTATAAAATAAGCAAAATCAAATAAAAAATAAGAATAAAAATAACACCGAAAGATTTTTTTTCTTAAAAATCAAGAAAATTTAAACCCAAGGTCAAAAGAAAGAGCTTAAGTGTTAGAATGATCCAAGGTTATAAGATAATTTATTTAGTGTTGGATTTAATATAAGTTGAAATAAATTTAAACATTTTGTATCTTATTTTATCCAAGGTTGAAGGCAATTTTATTTCAATGTCATGAATTTATAAAAATTTGAAAGAAATCATATCCCAAAAACCAAAGTGAATAATAAGTAATATTCTAAAAGAAGGTTAACCCTTTAAATTTAAGTGATCTGAAACTAATGAAATTAAAATATCT
The DNA here is from genome assembly GCA_037957365.1 of Torreya grandis. NCBI lineage: Eukaryota > Viridiplantae > Streptophyta > Pinopsida > Cupressales > Taxaceae > Torreya > Torreya grandis. The sequence continues at coordinate 450,942 of JARHVA010004805.1, read as the reverse complement.
GATACATATTAATCTGATATTAAAATAGAGTCAAATATAATATGATACAAAACTTAAAATAATTAGTAACTTGCTAAAAATAATAAATTGGACTAGGGTTAATGAGTGTCCCTCAAAATTAAAGTAGATCTAAATGTGTAGGCTAGATATAAGAACAAACTATATAGGAAGACCTTAAAAAAAAGTCATGTTATAAGGTAATGATTTAAAGTCTATTGGGATAAATTCATAGGTTGCAAACAATAATGCATTTCAGCCTTGTTTGCTAACTATGTTCATGTCCTAGTTTATTTATTCTTAATTTATCAAAATGGGATCATGATAATGTTTGTGAAGGTTGATTATTGATCCCTATGGTGTGATATGCCACATAAAAGATTTTAAAAAATACAAAACCCTAATCCTACACATGCACTATATATATATATATATATATATATATATATATATATATATATATATATATATATATATATATATATATATATATATATATATAAAATAAAGTGTAGATGGGGTAGTGGGAATGGCCGAGTTAGCCTTAAAAACTCCTTGTAATTGAGTGTTTCCTACATAGCCAAAATGGGCCTCAAGATGATATAGTTCTCCCTCCTAAAGTGATTTTGTGATTTGTGATTATGAAACTAAGATGATTATATTTGGTATATTAATTGAAATGATTGATAATGTATGTTATTGAGCTATGATAAACAATATTCTGACTTGGATTATGAGTGTTAGAATGATTCATAATTTAAATAAGTAATGATATTTTGCTTAGCATGCAATGAAATTTATAGAGAGATCTAGTTGGGGAATAATGAGTAGCCTTAATGTGATTTTATAGGAGAATATTTGGAATAATTTAGCCAATTGAATTTACCAAATGTGTGAGGGAGTTATTTTGAAACATATTGATTTGAAAAATTTATTATTAGAGTGTGGATGACAAGGATGGTTTATGGGATAAGGCTATAGTGTAAGCCTATCTAATTATCATGGGCTTCTCTTAGAATACTAGAAAATGTTGAAATAAATTTAACATGAACCTATGTGATGAATAGGGATGTCTATATGATTTTTGTAATGTTTAAAAGACAATGAAATATTCTTATAAATTATGAGTTAGTAAAATGGTGAATATACCAAATTAAGGTAAGGATGTCAATAATAAGCATTGTCAAGCACTTAATGATTTAAATTATGTGTCTACACTTAATTAAGTTGATAATCACTTTGTTTGGTACATAAATATCGCACAAGCCCCACATGATCATCTCTAACCATCGATGATATCAAACTCTAATAGAATTCACTCCCTCATGTGGATAATAACAAGTCATATTTAACTACTATAAAAAAATGCAAAAATCACTCACCACTAGTAAATGTGAAACAAGGTGATCCACATGAGGTCCTATAAATAGGATTTCCATGTGGAATCCTTGGCCCATCACATAAGGTGAATATATTATCAAGATACAATTGTATGTACATGGATAAATTTTAAGTGGAAACTGAAGCAGAACACAATGAGGCTATTGGTCCCTCATGCAGACTAAATATGTCCTTAAGTCCTCTATAATTATCTATTGTATATTAAGACAAGCCTTTCAGCCTAAGGTGGGACTAAGCATAAATATTTCTAAAACTAATTTTAAGTTAATAATTAGAAAGTAAGGATAAATAAGATGGTGTCACAAATATAACATCTCGATCCATTCCCAAATTAATCATTTGTAGTGATAAAAATATTAAGAAACCCTCAATCATACTTAAGTTGAGATGTGAGGTTAAGTTTCCTCAAATGGTTCATTTATTAAACATAGAAAAACTACCTTTTCCCTAGGTCCACATGACACCCTAAGGTATATCTATGATAAATACTCATGGTCATAAAAACCCAAATAAATATATCCCACAAACTTATCTTTGAAGTCCTCTACAATAAGGTGTGTATGTCTATGGTGATGAATAAGTGTCATCAACCTAGTACATGATATTTGACTCAAGAATAATATTAAATTATCCCTCATGGACATATAAATTCATAACACATGGTAATAACCTCTATTCCAAGACTTCACTAAACCTTTTCCATTTAACTATATGGGTGAATGTCCAACAAGTTCTAGAATGAGTCTCTCAGGAACATAGACTAATTATAGAAGATAAACATATGATAATTTTCCCAAAGAGTCCATGATATTAGGAAATATTCATGTTTATTTTGCCTACCTCTTTAGTGAGTCACTTCACCCAATAATTACATGTATCAATTCCCTTCAAAAGAAGTGATACCAAATAATAATCCCTAGAGATCCTAGTGTTTAAACCTAGATTTGATACCAAAATGTCATGCCCAAAATTTCACTTGATTTAAAAAGGCCAAATTTTGTGTGGTTTTAGTCATGTGAGATTTTGGGCATGATAAATTAAGGTTAAATTATACCATTAAACTTTCCATATTTTTTTAGGTTTCTAGCCCTCATAGACACACCTAGTATTTTTAAGTAGATAATATTTTTTTGAGTTGTGCATGATATCAAGGTTTGGGATTGAGAATAAAAGTAAAAAATATAGGCACATGTGACTATACCATCTTTGTTATTTAATTTCACACATATCAATACCTATTATTAGGTCAATATTGAGTAACATAACGTACATGCATCAACTCCCTTTGAAAGAAGCGATACAAAACAATAATCCCTTGAGATCCTAGTGTTTAAAGTTGGATATAATACCAAACTATCCTACCCAAAATTTCATATTATTTTAAAAATGAAATATTTTGTGTGGTTTTAGTCATGAAATTTTGGGCATGATAGATTAAGGTTAACTTAGCCCATTACACTTTCCATATTTTTGTAGGTTTCTAGTCCTCATAAGCACACCTAGTATTTTAAAGTAAAGGAGTCTAATTTTTTTAGTTTTTCATTTTATAAAGGTTTGGTATTTAAAATAAAAATGAAAAATATACAAGTTCATGTGATCGTATAGTATTTGTTCCTTACTTCTTCACATGTCAATACAAACTAGTAGGTCAATATTGACTAAGATAATTGACCTTACATAGTTAGAGGCTCAATTCTTGAATTGAATGAATCACAAGCTTGATTTATCTTTATTTTTACCTTAAAAATATATTAATAGTAAAAGAATCATCTAAAAAATATAAGTACTCATCCCTTTGTTTTACTTAATATATTTATCGTATGCCACTTATCAAATATAATAAATCAATCTAGTCTTTAACATTAAAATGTATGCTTGAATGTTATATATTAATATCTAAATTATAATTACAATTTATATATTAATTATATTAATCATTATCACAAATATAAATTAAGGTAAAACATAAGATATCTATATTAATCCCTTAGTTCATTTTCATCTATAGTTAGCATAATTGTATAGTCATATTCTACCTTTTACATTCAAATTTTGTTAATTATTGGTATATTTGTACACTATGAATATTCCAAAGTTTTATACTTGTTTAGGTTAATAAATTAAAAATACATTAAAAAAACTCCTCAATTATAAATTTCAAAGTGAAAATATTATCAATGGTGTGAAGATTCTTCTTGAAACCTACTTGTCCCTTAGCTCTTAGCTTTTTTGTTTCAACCCATTTAGCAATGTGGATGTCTAAAAAAGTAACAAAGTTCTTAAAATATATTTAACCAATCATGATGGTTTTATAATTACTATGATCATTTTTTATCTATATTTACATATTGAGTGGATGGTTTGGTTTTTACAAGATGGAGGAAAACCATAGGATATAATATAATTATCAATTCGGCTAGGTAAATAGCTATTTTTTTAGATTATGTTTGAAGAATTATGTTTTTACATTTTTAATGTGAATGGTATACAAGTGTTAAAATAATTAAATAACATTGATAAATGGGTGGTATATTAAAAATGATATAAGTACCAAAAATATAGCATATAAATATTTACTTATGTTAAATAAATGAAGATAAATGAAATTACCTATAATGATTAATAATTAACAGTGAGGTTTAGAAGTGCATACATGATTTATTACTCACTTTAGTTCTAAAAATTAGAAATAATGTATGATATACTTTATAAAGCAAACAATGATTTGAGATAGTGACCAAAGTTAGACCCCTATAACACTGATAGAACTAGTATTAGACCTCTTTGATAGTGATAGTTATCCTAACAATGGGATTCATGTTCTAACAATTTTTGAATACCTATAATTAGTAATAAAATGATGTCCAAAATATTCTCCTTGATTTTTAAATTTATTTTTCCATATGTTATAATCCTTTATCCTTCGCTTGAGATCAACTTCACACTTGTTAAGACAAAAAAATGGGTTTTTGTTCAAGGGGCCTAATTCAGTCAACCCCTTGCCTAAAATAGGTAAAGTTTGTTTTCAAGGTTGGAAATTATCTCTCATTCATGTCAAAATTCAATCTTACATATATGATGCTCCCATCTCTTACGTCTATAATACTAGATGCAAGATGCAACTTAGGCGAGATCTATATACTCTTTCACTAATAAAATATCCTTATTTTACTACAAGAATGAAATGTCCTTAATATAGTTCAAATGATTATGTGATTCAATAATAAAATGAATTAGGATTATTTTGTATATATAATTATTTAAATAAAATAATACCTTATTAACATGAAATTTGATATTATAGAAGTGATAAACTTGACAATCATGCATAGTGAAAGATGGACAACATGATGTAAAAGAGCCAATGGGCCAATAATTTATATGATCACTATTGGAAAGTCCTAAAAATGGCCATATCATTATTATAATGTCTTGAAAATGGTAATAACACTATTAATTTTTTTTATACTGGTTAGGATGAGAAATACACTACAATAGAGACATGAATGAGAAACAAGATATATGGGAGGTGTTATCACTTGGATTTTGCACCTATTTAATCAATCAGTTATTCCAGTGAAATAATGGGATATCCCCAAGGTGTGGGACCTTGGATCTTGGGATAAACCTAAAAATAAGGACAACTTACTTCCTAAATTACATGAACCTAATTTAAGATCAGTTGTAGGCCTAAAATTATGCTAAAAAGACCTATTTACGACTAAGACTATGTGTTTTGGTCATGGAAAGGGAAGAATTTAAATTGAAATTAAAAAATAGGTGATGCACTAAGTCTAGATATCTCCTCCACTTTCTCTAATAGCATAAGAGAACCTATATGGACTGATAATTTTCATACAAAATCAAGTCAAATCTCTCTTGGATAAGTGTTTTGTATAGAGGTATGAAACTTGAAACAAAACTAGGAGTGATCATTATCCACCTTGAAAAAGGCTAGAATGGTAAGTTTGCATAGATAATTCATACTGAAGTCTATAAATACACAATATATGACCTCTTTAAGATTGTATTATTGAATAAAGATAAAGGGAATTTGGACAACTCAAGAGAAAATAGTTTTATACAAGTATAGATCAAAAAATTCATGAAATTCACATAAGATACAAGTACTTGAATAAGAAAAATTCAGTTTTTTATTAATTCCAAGACATCAAACCAACATTAAAAAACTCAAAATGATTATATTTTTATCATACCCAAGAGAAGGGATCTTGAAAAATTAAATTTTAGTCTTATATATAAGAAAATGAGATGAGAGAGAAGAAGAGATCACTAGAAGACCTCATAAATGCTACTATTAATCAATCTATCATTTACAAGAGAAGAGAAAAGGAAAAATTGGGTCACTAAGCTCTCTCTAATGCATTAGGCCTTCTCCATGAATATCTCCAAGAATTTTGTCATAGTTGTGTAAGAAGATGCCTTGTTATTTGCTATTTTTATCCTTTGGGAGGCTTGTGGATGATGGATGTGATCCTTCAAGGCTTATATATTCTTAGAAAAATCCTAATTTAACTATATTAACTCACCGATATCCTCATGCTTGAATTTTAGAGATGATGTATCTCAAGTTGACTTTCCATGACTATCATTCTTGTTGAATGCTCTGACTTGGAAACCAAATGCCCATTTAGAGCCTTGGAATTAACTTGCCACTCCATGAAAAGAGTTACATATCTCTAGTGGAAATTTTTAATGCCTCCATACCTCCTTCATGCTCTTTATGGCCACTTAATCTATCCATAGTAGTGTTAGACATGTTATAGAAGCATGACCTTACTAAAATTTGTATTAAATTTCAAATAAAGGCTTATTGAAGAGGTTGAAAAGCTAGTTCACTTGATCTTTGCCCATGATAACTCTTTGATAATATTAAGAAAAATGTCTTATCATGATTGAAGACTCCATTTTGACTTATCTTATACATTTCAAAACTATAATCAATTCTTTATAATACTTAAAAGATCCTTAGAAACATGTATCAGGTCTATAAGTTAGATGTTGAAGTCATAAAACCTCCATATCTTCAATTTACAAGCCTGATAGATTGTTTCTAGGCTTTAGCATCCTTGTTCTACACACTTCTTCATATATTATTCTAAAACTTACTAAGAAACTTGAAACATCCTTATATAGGCATGTAGTTAGGTTTCACCCTTGAAACATGCTTGAATTTTCATTATTTTCATTGGTAGACCTATAGGTGTTAAGGAAGGTATGAAAACCTTGAGTTTCACTAGAAAAAAACATCATATTTTTATTGAAAGGCCATCTTAAGACATTGAAGGAGGTTTGAGGATCTATTTGAACACATGGTAGACCTATTTCATCATGAAGGCCTTCCAAGATTTGCCACAAAAATCAAAATTCATTTGAATCTATTAGCTAGGCCTATAATTTTGAAACCATAATGTTTATAGTCTTAAGGATCTTGAAATATTCACACAAGCCTAAATTATTATTCATTCACCTATTGAGATAGTTATGGAGCCTTGACTAAAAGTTGTAGGTCTACAAGTGAGGTTTTTGGGATAAAACCTAACTATCTTAGCATTATGTCTTTGAATAATTTTTTTTTGTAAACTTGATAATACATTTCCAACCCATGAAACTCACTTAGAGGTCATGAAAAACATTAAATACCTACTTTTAAACTTTCCTCTCATAGAAGATACTTGAAACCTTTAAAGCTTGAGTAAACCTTGAGATGTTTAGACATTGAAACTAACACACCTATAGGATATTTTCAAATCTTGAGACTTTATTAATGGTTTGAAAATTTCTCTAAATCCTACCTAAAACCTTATCTTGGTTCTCTTGAGAATCCTTGATCACTTCAAACATATATTTTGGGCTTGTCTTAGGCTTGATTAAATTAAAGAACTCACATTTACTTCTTTAACACCATGGAAATCCTATTAAGACTTGAAAATTAGTCTATAAGGGTTATATAATCTAAAGGTGATTCTCTTTAATGTTTTTAGACTTGTAAATTTTAGTTATTTGAATTCTTCATTTTATATACCTATATACATGCTTCATTACCTCATATTTTAGGCCTATAGGTGACTTAACCATGTTTTGAACCTCATGAATCCATTTATGTATAAATTTCATGTCCATGCTATGACACTTTGAGGTTATACTTGAGAAATCCCACTCACTCCTTAACTAACTTGCAATTTCCATGTAAACCCTAATCTTTGGTTCATAAAATCTTGGATTTGATGTCATATACCTTATGAGAACATTGAAGGAGGATTAAACACTATTAAACTTCATGAAACTCATTATTACCATATTTAAATTTGTCCAAAAACATTCTATGCTTAAAAAGACCCTATAGAACATAACTCATAGCCTACAAACCTCATTTATTTTCTTTGAATCCGTAAAACATTCTTAATGGTATTTAGGATCTCTTAGACCTTATAAAACTCTATTTTCTCTATCTTGATGGCATGTAATTATTATTAATTACCCCTATATTTTCCCTCAATCCCATTAATGTCTTTTTATAGACCTATTTATTACTTGGGACACTATTAATTCTTCATGTAACTCTTCATGTTTTCAATCTCTTGGTTAATCATGAAGCTTGTTAGACATACCTAAAAATAGTTTATAATAATATTAAAACCTAATGGATACCCTCTTTAATGTTTGTATATCCTAAAAGAGAGTGTTATAATCTTTCAAGTCTTCATAAATCTTTTCAATCATGTAATCCATTGGTAATTATTTATAACCTACCTGCAACCATTTATGTTTTACCTTCACATGTTAATAGGAACATTATGAGGTTTGAGACTCATTGAAACTATTAATTTGGATGTAATATTGTCTCTTAGGTTCTTTAGACTCAATTATACCATGAAATTAAACATAAATACTTGCTTGTAATTCTCCTATAACTTCTTAAGGGTGTCTATAGATTGCTATATTGAGGTAGATTCTATTCTCATAGTATTATAGGCAAGTTTCACCCATGAAACATACTTTAAACCTCCATGAAAACCTATACTAAAAATTAATAAGGGGGTATTGATAACATAAGGCATGATTCAGCCCTAAAACTTATTTATAAGGTCTTTAGATCTTAATATGTTGATCTAGTTTTAGATTCCTCTTAGAATACATACAGGCTTGTATCCTTAACTATGATTGAAAGTTAATGAAAATAGATTGATAAATATTTAACCATGTACATTATCATGTATTAGTCATGATCATAGGTTTTTGGGTCTCAAAATACATGTTTAGATCATGTTCCATCCTGATAGAGCTCTTAAACATTACTAGAACACATCAAAGGTGATTGTAGGCCTATAGATTTTAATGAACCCTCCTAACCATATAATCCATTGAAAATACTTAAAAAAAATGTTTAAAACTCTTAAACCCTAAATTTTATGCCTCTTTGAGGACCATAAGATCATGTTTCCACCTTAAAAATCAATAAACCTCCCCTAAAGTCCCCAACTCCTCAACTCGTAGACCTCTCAAGGCCACAAGTCTTTATCCCCTACCCTACCAGATTGTTTGAAGGGTTTGGAACTTGGTTTTCATCCTCATATTTATGAAAAACATATAGGAGAATAATCAAACACTTAATAAAATTTTGTATACTTGTAGGCATATTGAAGTTTTAAAACCTTATGATTTCTATTGGATGAGCTTTAAAGCTTCCATGTGTCCATAGATGCCTATAGACTTCTTTCAATTCTTGTGATCATGATTTAAACCTCCATGAAAACCTTTATTGGAACCTTATAAAAATTTACATACCTATACACCTATTTATATGAACTAGATCATAATGGATGCTTTCTATCATGCTTGAACTTTCCTACTTCATTGGCAGACATGTAGATGAGTTTTTAAAAACTTTAGATTATTGAAAATTCATGTAACCATTGATCCAAACATGAATTGAGGTATTTAAAATCATTTACCACAATTTCTATATCCTTATAAATGGTATATAGTTCATTTTTATGCTCCATAAACTTGAAATCTATTCAAAAAGTGAAAACATAATCTTAGGGTTTTAGATAGGTTTTAGTTTATTTGCCATATTATTCTTGAATCAACATGATTATTTACTCATACACTGATTTTATCATTATTATAATAATAATTTAAACCTATTATTTTACCCCAAGGATAATTTCTAACCATTCACTAGCAAAACAAAAATGGGATGTCATGGAGAACCCTAGTTTATTGTAAAAAAACCTACAAATACGGTTATTTGGATATGCATTATGGTTTAGCTTGGTGTTCTCCAATTAATATTAATAAATTGATCATTAATGATGTCCTTGAAATTAATAAACCTTATTATTCCTTTGTATCCTTTGGAAGCTCCTAAAAATGCATTGGAAACTTGTAACCTTTCATTTTTAGCTTGTTTTCAAAGGTTACAGACTAGTGATCTTCCTTGAAAAACATGTTTTTATTCTCGTGAAGAAGTTTATTATAAATTGGAGGAATTTAATATAGTTATGATACTATAAAATAATTAAAACAATGATATTTTCTCCATTATAACCTTTTAAAACCTCCAAATATGAATTCAACCTCTTCAAACAAGGAAGGCTACCTTGAATAAGAGCTCGAAGATAGATAATGGCTTGGTCATAGCTTGAACGCACTCCTCCCACATTGAAATCTCATAAATATTCCTTAAGGAGAGATAAATAAGAGGGAAAAACTTATTAATATGAAATTTTAGACCATGTGTATATATTTGAAGGGCTTGTAAAGAGTTAAAAACCTCTAAATGACCTTTATGAAACTTTTAGACCATATGAATGATTTTTAAGATCTTTTTATCTATCTGTCATTGAAAATAATTGAAGATAATTTTATAAGTCTAACATGACACTAATGAATTAATTTAGGACTATTTTTATGCATTTTAACCTTGAAAATCATTTCATATATCCAATTATCAAATAAGCTTTCATTAGGTTAATGCGACCTTAGGACTTAATAGTACGTAATAGACCTTTTGGTAATATTTTGAATTGAGGGGTAGTTTGAGTGATTTTATACATGAAAATGGGATTTTTCAAGATCAATAAGACATTATATAAGAATTTTTACCCACATTCATGTTGAAAATAACTCTAATAATAACCCTACAAGACTAATTCCAACCCATGACCTTAAAAAATTATTGGTAGGCCTTTTCCAATGAAGCAAAAAGCTCAAGGGACCTCAATGACCTAAAAATACCTTTTCTTGGCTAAGATGGTTATATATAAGGTGATTCAAATAGTATACTCAGATTATTTTAGTATCAAAATGATTTATCCCATGTACATCATTTGCCAAAAGTTCAAGGTGAAGAACAATCAACATGAGGATCTAGATGTAGACATATGATATATCAAGAAACACTCAATAATTAATAATGATAAGGGAAGAAAATATAGGGTCTAGCACAAATGTAAATGATCTAATAAGATATAAATCTAATCCAATGATCCATATATACAAAATCATGATAATTACATTATAATTATAAGTTGCACCAAAATCAGGTGTCTATATAATGCCACAATTTAATGTGTGTGTTTATGTACACTAAAGTAAATCTAACAAAGTTGGATATTATTTTTGATATAGTTACCTTGCCATTTTTAAGTTATGATTAAATTTACTTTCAGATATGAAAGTGATTTGAAAATCAAAATGAAGAGATAGATTACTTCCCATCAAATTCTAGATATAGTAACTTACAAAAAATAATACCTTGTATCCTTGCTATATATTTTTATGTTCATCAACACTCATATGTCAACATATTGATTTTACTTAAAATAAAACATGAATGTGTAATATTTGATAAATTATTAATAAATAAATAATAGTTTATTTAAATGAAATAATTGTAAAAAATAAAAAAAATTAGGAACGAATACAGTTAGTTGTATTCAAATCATGCAACCATCTTTGAAACTTTGAAAAATATCATGGACCTCAATTACCTATGACATGTGGTGAAACCTATGAAACCTGGATCTACTAACCCTATTAAGTTACAAAAATTGATTATTAGCCAAAAATTAAAACATTTGGAACCTTTATGTAAACTATTTTCATAAATTTGTATCATCTTGATATTTGAAACCTCTTGACATATTATAACCAAAACATAGAGTAAGCTAACTATTTTTGTGCATTTTGAGGTGTGTTAGGATAAAATACACTTGAATAAATATTTTTAAATGGAAATTTTTCCATGTGATTCATTTGATTGAAATTATCTAAGTTACATTATGTGTTTATATAAAATTACTAAGTGTACGTTACACAATCCATTTTCCTACGGGTCTCGACCACCCATAACTATCAACTACCCACTACATAACTAAATATAAAAATTTATTGCTTGATAATTCTAAGGTAAATATAATAATAATGGGGTGTTGCATAAAAATATGCACACCCCATAAAAAATAAAATTATTAATTATAATTATAACTTTGTATCACATGATCCACAAAACCCCCTTGATCCAAAGGGGACCAAAAGATAATCTAGAGTATATGATTGTGAATCAATGAAATAGTCTCTACCACACATGAAAATTGGTACTATATTAATCTTTTCACTAATAAACATATGTTTATTCACAAATATTTTGATCCATATATCCTAACATGCATGATGAGTACCATTATGGGCATGCTCATCCCTTTTGACCATCCATACCTATACTAATACATAAACACCATCATGGGAATGTTAAAATATATCAACCATTGTATAAATTACTATTAAATACCTATGTATGGAACACATATGGGTGGATGCACAAATTTTAGGGACAAACAATTTGCTAAAATGGGGAAGAGATTTGCAAAGGGCATATGACCTTTTTGAAAATGGCATATGATGTTTGTTAAAAATGATGTACACCTTTTATAAAGGTTAATTTTCACCTTAAAATATGTGTTTTTATTCTCTTCAATTTAATTATGGATCTAAGAACACTTCATCAGTTTGGAAGATAAAGAAATGGTGTGCATGATATAGCATTCCTTATATCATGACAAATTAATTATGCATTTCAATCATGGTTTCAATTAGGTTTTTTAATTAAATTTTGAATTTAGGGTTTGCATTTATATATTTTTTAAATTTTTAGGGTATTCAAAATAAATTTTCATTTATCACATTTCCTAAATAAAATATTTATTTTTATGAATATAAATATAAAATTTGATGTACCCATTTCCTGAATAAAATGTCAAACATAACCATGATCAAAACCCCCATCATTTTGAATTCGTACAAGAATAAGATAAATTATATGAACGATATAAGTTCAAGTGATAATAATTGAAAATTATTATCTATATTTTTCATGAATATTCAAGTCATGGTGCATGTAATTCACTTGATAGTACATTATATGTCATTTTCAATGAAGTGGGAAATGTCCCTTCCCAACATGTTGCAATGTTGCATCAAAGAGAGGTGCTGAAAAATATTTTTTTGATAAATTATCATACGAGGACATAAAAAAATTATAAAAAAATAATAATTGTGTGTTTTGTTTCTTAATACTAGAACCAAAAAATTCCCATTAATGAGTGGAAAACACATTAGCATTGATTAGTGTGTTCATGTAGAGATTAAAAAAAAATTGGTATAGGTGGTTAATGAGCCTCCATATAAATAATAATGAGGTTATATTTTATTTTTTGATAAAAAATTATTGTGATTTTATTTTATAATAAATCTTAAACTATTTTGACATTAAGGCCTCTCAAGGTAGGGGAGATGGGTCCTCATTTGATAGACCTAGTGCCAGGTGGGACCAAAACTACTAAAACTAAGTTTAGAGAAATAGAAGGATAATAACACATACTATTATCCTTAAAAATTTACATTTTAGTACATATATGGACACCCTTTAGGTAGTTATTAATGTCACATAGGTTATTATTGACCATGGAATGCATTCACTAGGGAGTTATACATGGGCTATAGGTGGTGGAACATATAGTAGTGTTTATCCTACTATAGGTGCTAGTTTTTGTCCTACTACTGGTTATTTTTTCCATCTTACTAGTGGTAACATAGTTATCATTCATTGTAATGAAATTAATTAGATGTTCACATAAAATTATTATATATCTCATTGAATAGATAGAGATAAGAGATCATATAGCAATAATTGATAGCAGAGTAGAATAATAGATAATATAGTAGAGCCACTTCGAGGGGGAAACCTCCACAACAATGCAATAAGACCAATATACTTAATATTATGATCAAATACTAACCAATAACTCATATATATAGTCTACTTAACCATGGTTATTCCATAGGCTCACCTAATTAAGAACATAGAGAAATGTAATAAGAATATAAAAGAGGTATGTAATCCAAAATTCAGCCACACATATTCCTAGACATGCCAAAGGTTAAGGGTGTAGCATGCCCTCCCATTAAAAAAATTATAATCAACATTGGATACACTTTGGATGTTATTTCACAAAGGATACATCCTCCTAGGTGGCATCTTCACATGGTAGATTCTTGAGTTTGATCAGGTACTCCTTAATCGCTCTATATCATAGCTACATAGTTCACATTTGAAGGATTACCTTAGGATCAAAAATAACTCTCCTTTCCTCATCTAATTATGGTAACTAAATTTCAATAACAACTCTATACCCAATGACTTTTTTTAAGATTAATACATGAAATACTAGATGTATGCAAGTGGATGAAGGAAATTATAACTTGTAGGCCACACTACCAATTTCATGCAAGATCTGATAAGGCCCACAATACCTAGGGGAAAGCTTGTTATAATTTTTTTATTGCTTCAATGACATATACTTATATGGTTTTAATCAAACAAAAACCAAATCACTAATGTCAAAATGCCTCACTCCTGTGTTGATTTGCCTATTGCTTCATGTGGTTTTGGGCCATGGCTAAATTTTCCTACAAACTTATATGGACCTCCTATTAATTATGAATATGTTCCTCAACTACATGAAACTTAGGATGGACCTTAAAGGTGGAAGTGATGGAATGAGGGTGGTATCTATACAATGCCACAAAGGGAGACATTTTAGAATAGCTATGAATAAAATTATTATACCATCATTTAGAAAGTGGCAACCAATGAAATAATTTATCTTGTTTATCAAAAATAAAATAATAGAGATATAATTCTATACATTTGTTGACTACATTAGTTTGTCCATCTAATTTAGGATGACAGGATGAACTATGAGCCAACTTGGTGCCCAATTATGCAAGCAATTCAATCCAAAAATTACTAGTGAAAATGGGATGTCTATCACTATTAATAATCTTAGGAGTACCATGTAGTTTTTGAACTATATTAAGAAAATAATAAACTAATGTAATAACAAAAAATGGCTAGGATAAAGAATAAAAATGAGCATACTTACTAAGATGATCCATAGCAACCATGATAACCTTTTGACCATCAGATCTTGGTAACCCTATAATGAAATCCATAGATACCTCTTCCCAATGCTGGCTAGGGATGGATAAAGGTTGTAGAAGACTTGGTGTTTTGATGGTTTAACCTTTATTTTGTTTACATATCATACATTAGCCACATATTTATGGACATCCCCCTTGAGTCCTTCCCAAGAAAAATCCTTCTTGATTCTATGACGGGTTTTAAAAATCCTAAATAACCCCCAAGTGGAGTTACATGAAGTTCCTGAAGAATTTTTTATTTGAGAAGAGAATTATTACATAGGTATAATATGTCTTTATACCATAATGCATTACCTTTCAATGTGAATTTTTCAAATCCACCCAAAACTTGTTGAAGATTCTAAATTAAATCATGGGTAGCACTATCATTTTACCATTTTGATCTTTCTTTCTCTAGCCAATCTCCCTACCGAATGGTCATGGCACATAACAATGATGCAACTAATTCATCCTTCCTAGATAGTGAATCTACCACCACATTTTCCTTTCCTTTATTGTAGACTATTTCAAAATCATATCCTAGCATCTTAGTTACCTATTTTAGTTGTTCTTCTAATGATAACCATTGTTCCAAAAAATATTTGAGACTATCATGATCAATCTTTACTTGAAAGTGACAACCCATCAAATAAAGTCTCAATTATTTGACATGTATAATAGACATGATTTAATTCTCATATATGGGATTAATTCAATTTTTACCCTTTAGTTGGTGACTTTCAAATTCATGTGGTCTAACTTCTTGCATGAGCATAACACCCATACTATATACATATGCATCACATTGAACCACAAAAGTCTTAGAAAAATCAAGAGTGGCCAACACTAGAGTGGTGCACATAACAATTTCAATTATTCAAATGCCTTGGTAGCTATATCAGTCCATTGGAAGGAGTCTTTCTTCAACAAAGAGGTAAGTGGAGATGTAATACTACCATATTTTTTGACAAACTTGTGAAAGTAACTAGTTATCCCTAGAAATCCCCTTAGTTACTTGAGTGTTTTAGGAACTGACTAGTCCACCATTACTTAGATTTGTTTAGGATCCACTTTCACTCCATGTGAAACCATATGGCCCAAATACTCAACCTCACAAGCTCCAAAAATACATTTAAAAGGTTTGGCATACAATTGATTTTGTTCCAAAAATGAGAGTACCTATTTCACATGTTGTATATGGTCTTCCCAACTTTTAATATCAATGAATATATCACAAAAAAAAACTAGAATATATTTCCTCAAAAATGGCCTAAAAATAGTATTCATCAAACTCTTAAATGCGGATGGTGCATTTTTTAGAACAAAAGGCATAACCATAAACTCATAATGGCCCTCATGAGTTTTGAAAGCTATTTTGGGTATGTCTTCATCATGGATCTAGATTTGATGATACCCAAAATGCAAATATAATTTGGTAAAATAAAGAGCACCATGAAATTCATCTAGTAAATCATAAATGATAGGATTAGTAAACTTATCTTTGTTAATCTACTGGTTGATCTCTTTGTAGTTAATTTACATCCTCTAAGTGTCATATTTATTTCTCATCATGATAATTGGTGAAGAATAACTACTTTGGCTTTGGTGAATGATTCCTACATCCAATATCTCCTATACCATCTTTCCATTTTCACTTTTTTGGGCATAGAGATACCTATATGGCTTGATTTTTGGTGGTTTACTACCAACAATATGTTTGATGGCATGATCATGTGTGTGGTTGGGTTGAAGTCCTTTTAGAATGTCACCATAACTAATAGAATGGGCATTAATCACTTATTTTAGATTAGGTGTAGATCGCTGATTTAACTGGACTTTAATGGAGAACAAGCGAGCTAAAAATACCTCATCACCCTTATAGAGAATCTTGGTCATTTGATGAGAGATAAAAAATTATGGATTTTTATCCCTTAATCCCATTAGCTCAAATGTCTTTCCCTTAAAATGATACTATACTCCTAGAATAATGTTGGCTCGAACCATGGGAATACTATTTTTAGGCCATTATTTTTCTTTTGAGAACATAAATAATGATACTAATAAGAGTTTGATGAACATAGGAGAAAATATTATTACATTAGTTATACTCTTATTAGTAACAAACTCTTATTAGTATCATTAGTTATGGCTCCAACCATGGGAATAAAAAAAATACGAGAATATAATAGGTAGTATCCCATGTATAGATTAATACAATGGAACTTTCCTAAATAGATGATAGTACCACCATCTGCAATCATGACCTAAAATTCTAGAGTGGGATAAATGAAAAAGTTAAAATGAGAAGCCAACTTACTGTTGATGAAGTTGTATGTGTTCACAAAATCAATCAATATAGTGACCTTTTATTTCTTAAGAAAACCCACTAAATTAAGAGTTTTTTGAGTATTAATACTTGAAAGGGCATGACAAGAAATAGAAGGCTGAGAGTCTTTAGATTCCTCCTTAGGTCCTTCTACATCCTCATCAATTTCCTCCTCATTGTCTTCATCCTCATTGGCACCTTTGATGTAAAACAACTTATTTTTAACATAGTGATGTCCTTTGCTCCATTTTCTATTAAAACCATAACAAAACCATTTATATCTCTTCTCCTCAATTTTTTGAGGTGTCAATCTAGTGGGTTGAGGAAATGATGGTGATGAAAAGGTGTAATCATGACTAGTAGTGAAAGTTTTCCATTTGACTATCTCTTTTTATTCTACCATGCATGCCCTTGGGATAGATTATAATATAGATGTTGAATTAAACATTTCAAAACTCTAATTATATTCTATCTTTGAGTCCACCCAAAAAAATATCATTCAAATTTTCCTCAGTGATGTCTTCCACCCATAAGGATAGATTTTTAAATTGATGAATATAATCCTTCACAGTTATTGTTTGATGTTATTTTGATAACTAACTTAATTAGTTATTAGAGACATTATTTTGATAATGAGCCAAAATATCATCAATTAAAACATACCATGTAATAAGATCACCATTATTTTTCGTTTGAGAACATAACTAATGATACTAAATGAACTTCTCAAGTTCTAGATATAGAGATGCCACTATTATCTTATGAGAACTAGGAGATTGGTGTATATCAAATAAATTCTCAATTTGGGTAATCCAACTGATATGATAATTACCATTAAACTTATGTATGTCCAATTTTGGAAACATTGGTCTCACAGTAGGATTGGAGCTATTGGTGTTGAAAAGATGATGACCCAAATGATGAAGTGGAGGGTTGTTTGGTTATAATTAAGATTAAATGGCAACCAATTGCATAGTGACTTGTTGTGATTGAGTGTTTACCTCATTAATCTCTCCATGCAACCCTAAAACATAAATTTAAACTATAAAAAAGTCATCATATCACACTAAGCCCTTTATCTCAGCCTGAAGTTGAGAAAGCAATGGATCTAAATTTTTAGATTCCATGTCATCCCTAGGAGTCTTATGAGTTTCTTGCCCCCTTTTTTACCCTGAGTAGTATAATTAATCATTCATAAAACCTAGGAGGGTTTTTACCCTAAAAATTGTATATCAAGAGATCATACCATTATGATCACCTTACCAAGATGAATCTAATGAATACTTTTGTTCACCAGGGTAAAAAAATTTAGGACTAAAAAAGTGTACTAGTAGAATATACCATTACGATCATTTTGCCAAGATGAATCCAATGACTGCAAGTGTGTAAATGGAAAATGTTTTCTAGGCTTTTTTTAATATATATATATATATATATATATATATATATATATATATATATATATATATATATATATATATATATATATTATTTAAAGTGTTTTGAATAATACTATGGTGATGTAAAAAAATAATTCTTGCTAGATTGCAAGTTATATTTTTCGCTCCTTCCGTTTGTAGAAGTCACACCTCACCAAATTTAAAAAAAATGCCACAAGAAACTTTCCTAATTAAAATATTTGATATCACTTATAAGGAAATAAATTATATTTTTTCTCAAAATTATTATATATCACATTGAATAGATAAAGATAAGAGATCACACAACAATAATTGATAGTAGAGAAAAATACTAGATAGTATAATAGAGCCACTTCAAGGGGGGAAAATCCACAACAATGCAATAAGATTAGTATACTTAATATGATGATCAAAGACAAACCACTACCTCATATATATATTCTACTTATCCATGGTTATTCCATAGGCTGACCTAACTAAGAACATAGAGAAATGTAATAAGAATATAAAAGAGGTATGTAAGCCACAAGTTGGCTACACATATCCATAGACACACCAAAGGTTAAGGTCATATCATTCATCCTAAATTTATTGTGCATTTTTGTATACCATGTGGGACGAAATGTACTAGACCTCTTATTCAGGTTAGAAATACATGGGTTACATCTGTAAATCTAATAGGCACATTTGTGGAGATGAGATGTACATTTGTATAACATATTAGTATATGGGAGCATATGTCATCTAAATTTATTTCAACATCTCTTCACACTATTACATAATAATATATTCCATATTTAGTTTATTCAATACCTCAAGCTACTATCATGTTAGAGGATATGCCATTTGTAGTTTCTTCAAGACCTCAGGACACTAGCATGTCAGAGTATATATCAACTCTAGTTTCTTTAGAACCTTAGGACACTAACATGCTAGAGTATATGGCATTTTAATTGTCTTCACCACCTCCCATCAACACATAACCAATTATGCATGTTATACTTCACCATCTATATTTGACACACATGTTTAATTAATTAAAGTTTTTTATGTATGTAAATGACTATTAAGTTTAACTTGAGTATATATATTTACTTAATCAAATAATATTTAAATTATTTAATTTTTTATTATATATATGATCATTGATATATTAGGTATCCTAGCTATATTAGATTTTTTTTAGGATATAATTAACACTACAATACTCTATAGTCAGGTTGGGAAAGAAAACTACATCAAGTTGATATATTATTTAAATATTTTGTATACACCATAGATTTAGTATAAAAGGGATAATTTTTCTCTTTGTATCCCTTGCTCACTTTCTCTTTATATATAGAAGGAATAATTTAAATTTTAATATATTAAAATAGTTTAGTTTTATTTGATTCATAATTGACCTATTTCATTTTTTTGCTTTATATATGATGAGAGATGTTATGGCTGCACCACATGGTTAAAAAAAAGTTTTACTAATGTTATAGTTTCATCCCTATCATAGCTTGAAAATTTTGAGTTTATTAAAACCATACTTTTCAAAAGTTATGCTCATAGATTAAAACATAAGAGATATGTAGTGGTTGAATTGTACATAAAATTAACTCTTAGTGCATACATTACATCATAAATCAGTTTACACCTTATTAAATGAGTGAAAAATAATAAAATATATGAGGCTAAGCAACCAGGATTCACTATAGCTAAGAAGGACGTCCATAACAATCAACTAAGACAACACAGTTATAACATAATACAAGACATCATCTACCTAATCACTTTTGTCAGAAGAGATGATCATTATTAAATTTTGAACTCCATGTTAGTGTTCCAAAATAAAATTTACATTAAACTTATGTAAGTTCATTGATGGCATATATGTTCATAAAGATAGACTATACCACCTAGCTTATTGGTTCAACATAATTTGGCTCCCATCTAAGTCCATCTAATTACATCAAGGAATCCATCATTAAAATATATTGACTTATCTTATTCAAACATCTAGTCATTAAGTATTTCACAACATTACAAATCATAAAAGTTCTTTCAATTCATAACTGATTGAAATTCATAAATCTTCCAAACACTTTAATACAAAAATTCTTGAAACATTCGTAAGAATAATGATTGTTTGTTTGAATCATATTCAAGATGAGTAACTATTTTACTCATCCTTAATGTCATCCTTGAGTAGTTGTTAGTGTTTATAACCACTTATGGATCCTCAATACTTAACTATTTGTAAAAATAATCAAATACATGAGGCACAAGTAATGTGTGTTGACCTATCAATATATAAGTAACCATTATGACTAAACTTTATAGGTAAAGTTAGACCAGTCAACTACCTAATAAATATGAGTGGAACCCAACAATCCATGTAAAAAAATTCCAGTGCTTCATTGGTTTCCCTATATATCTATGGTGTATTTATTAAACACTAATAATATAATCGAATCAAATTAATATCATTTTCTAATGTTTATTAATGAACCCATATTGTCAACAAATGACTAAAGATCATCTTTCAAGCTCTTTTAAGATAACTATGTAATGAATTTTTAATCCCAACATAATTAAATCTTAATACAAAAGTTTTATACTTATTTGATTCTAACTAAATCATAATTTAAGCATTTAATAATCAATCATATAACCTAGATACCTAGTAGGGTTATCATGATCATTTAAAATAATATCAACACCAGTTCATTGGCACAAAATCATTAAAGGTTTATGTTACCAAATAGTTTATTTGCATTTTTCATCAATGAAATTTATATCATTTATGTTATTAATTTCATAACATAACCAAAAATGAAACTCTAAAATTAATCATAGCTTCTTTGAGAGTTCTACCACAAAAAAGAGGTAATACTAACATTTACCTATACACACACACACACACACACACACACACACACACACACACACACACACACACACACACACACACAATCAAACTCATTTAAATTGAAACATATAACAACATATATACAAATTATATTTATTTTTTCAATAATATTAACTCTGATATCCATTGAAAATTCATTACAAAACCCATAATGAAATGCAATTGTATACTTGTAAAATTATTCCAACCAAATTAATTGACCAACATACCTTAAATCAACTTTCCATTTTAAATCAACTATCCCCATGTCTATATATTAATTTTTTAATTAAATCTACAACAATTATTAAACCAAGAAATTTAACACTTTTTATTGAATAAATAATATCTACATAACTAATGATTTCATAAGTGAGCCAATGATCGACCATAAAATTCTATATGATTTGCATACTCATGTATACTATAAATCCAAACTTAAACACACTTCTCAATTAATGACATAGTCTGCCAAATATATTTATAAATAAAAGGGACTTATTAACTTATTTAATTCACAATGATTATACGCAACCATATTACTAACCATATAATTAAAAAAATAAAGCCCTGAACAACATGTTTGCATTGATATTGTTTGATGTTAGGTCTCATCTTAGCTTTTTTAACAACACTAGAACCATAGTGTTCCATTCCTAGCATTGATTACTATAAATATATTTTATGCATGAATTTTATAAACTAGTTTCCCATCAATTAAGATAAATAGAATCTTAATACCAATACAATATTCATAGAATTATTCCAAATCAAATATGAAAACCTATGCAATAATTTTTGTGAATGCAAATAATCATCATTGTCATGCCAAATAATAAGGGGCATTGAAGTCATATGCATCAAATAATTAGTGCAAATATATACTATGCTTTGAAACCCAATGATTTTCATTAAAATAAATCTTTACTACTATTCATAATTTATGATCCATATTACATTAATAATTATAATATTAATCCAATACAATATTCCATTTTTATCATAGTAGTGAATAAAAATAATGTGTTCATTCAATAAACTATAAATAGAAATATGTATTGATACTTGATCAAAATCTCAATGTGCATGTTAATGCTAATTTTCAACCATAATTCAATCTCAAGGAAAAACACTTATAAAAATATTATCTATTCATGCCTCACTATTAAAATTGCATAAAATAAATTTATGATAAATAAAAAATCAGCTAAATTTATGTATCATCCATGAAAACCATGTAACAATATTAATTAAGGATACAAAGATAAAGAATAATTTTCCTCTTTGTAGTTCAACAAATGATATAATACTTTAGTTATTTTACATAAACTCAGGTAATATGAAAAAATAAAGCCACATTAAATTTAATTAGCATTTCCCTTGGTATACTACTCATATTACAAGGTTTATTAAAGAATACACACATACAAGCAATATAACACAACTAGTCTTCATCAATATATAACATGTCCATACAACCAATCCATTCACGTGAGCAAAATTAGCTCCTCTATCAATTATTTTTCCCTGTCCACCCTAACCATCAGTTGGTAGGGGAAACATGTACCCAATAACAAACATATAATGTCTAAGTAATATCATTATCATGATACAATGAGGTTAGGGGTTCCATAAGGTTTTTAAATTGACAACCATGATTAATAAAACATAAATCACAAATCCTAAACAATAAAGAAAATCATTCAAAAATAAGGTGTGCAATGACCAAAACCTATAGTAATGTCATTAACAACCTAAATTTGAAGCACATCACATAAACCCAAAAAAAATGGTAATAATTAAGTAACATTCAATGACAAATAAACAACCATCAACATCGAATAACCAATAGAGCAAAAAATCTTTATAGTTCACCTACATGCTATCCAAGGGAGAGGAGAACCCACATTCTCACCATCATAGTGTTCATAGATTATGATAAAAATTTTTAAAAAAAAATAATGGTCTATTCAAGAGTTAGTTAGTTACTTCTAAACCACAAATATGTTTTTCTCTAGATTATCTAAAACCCAAAAAGCATATAGTTTTAAAGAAGAGCTTAGAACTTACTTATTTATAACTCAATATAGACTAGGTGAAGCATGATAAATTATTTATGATTTAAAATATTTTTTTCCAGTCCACCTATCCACCATCCCATTTTCATTTTTAAATAATTTATTTCATGTATTTTCCTCCAATGCCTAGTGGTAGTTTTAATTGGTAGAACTTCTAGTTATACCAAGTGGAATTCCCACATGAAACTTATATAATTTTCATGCATAGTTATATAATTCATGGTAGTGAGTTAAAAAACCTTGACCCCATGAATAACTTCAAATATCTATGCATGGTCCATTAAAAACCATCAAGTGCCTTCAACATAATGAGACCCTAATGAGAGTTTCCTTCTAGATCAACTACTTGTATCACTATGTGATTTAGTTAATCAACTAAAACATAATCATTACAATATGACATCAACCTAAGTTATTAATACCTATGTTTTGATCAAGATTTAACTAATGTCATGGCCCATAGTTTTTTAAGTGACAAATATTTTGTAATTCAAAAATATTCCATTTTCCTAAATTTGGTTTTGGCATTTTTTGGACTAGTAAAGAGCACTAGGTATTGGGCCCCTTATTTTGGTATATAAGGATTCATGAAAACATGATAGAAACATAATTTAAGCATCATTGGTGATGACTTTTTAACATCTTGGCACCAACTGGAGGGATCAACACATACCTTGCACTAACTGGCAGGTGACTACCCAATTTCAAGATTTCTAGGGCATCTTCCAAATTGAATAATATGTGGTAATTGTGTCAAAAAAATTGCAAGGTGATAGAGATAGAAATAATGATTAAAAAGGCTCCATCTTGATGCCTATTGTATGCACTCCACCCTAGCAGAGACATTCTTATAGACATATAAAAGGATCTCAAACCAGTGAAGTACATGACATGAAATTGGTGTAGTGAAGGTCTAGTGGATTGAATTTGCTCTAGATGAATGCCACCATTAGTAATTAATTTTATGATTATCATTGATACCATTAAAGATCCATTTTTAAGAACCCAAGCTCACATGTGAACCTTTAGGTCATTAGATATATTAAGTAAAGCATGTACTCTATTTTAACTATTATGGACTCTGTTTAATTTTATCTTTAAGTAAAGATAAAGAATGGTTCCCTTAAAAAATTATGTCTAGTTTACACATATTTATATTGTGATTTGAATGTGAAGTAATTGTAATGTTTCAATCCCATTTTAATTTTGATAAGTAATGTTTATGAGCTTCTAGTTGATGACATTAATGGCATCCCTATGATAAAGGATGATGCCAACCATAACATTGATAAAAAGTGTGAGCTTAGTATGACCACTTTAACTAAAATCATCCCCTTGACCCTTAAAGTTTTGATATGATTCTAGGATATGGTTAATTAAAGGATTTGACACTTATGAATCTAGAACTAGTCCCCCAAAAGGCTTACACCTATTGGCCAATAGGATTAGCCCATGAAAGGCTTGCACCTATGAATCTAATTAATTATTATTTTAATTGACCAAGACCTATAATTAATGTCTTACACCATGGCATAACTAGCCAATGTGGGCTTTGATCCCTTCTCAATTGCACTTTGGGTGAGCACATAAGGCTTGTGCCTTATGTGAATTGATGTCGACATAGTTGAGTGTAAAATGTTGAGAATAAGAGGAATATCCCATGTTTGTGCCTAGTTGTAAAAAGTTAAGAACCAACTAAAAAAATATTATGTGCCCCTTTTATACAAAATTTTGGCTTCATTACGAAGACTCATGTTAAATTTTGTTGATGCAATGGTGTGATAGAATGATGTACCAACTCTCCCTTGAAAAGATCGAGTAATGGATGTAAAAAGTGGAAGATATCTTTACATTAAAGCATCCATCTTGTAGAGGAAAAAATCCAATAAAATGGGTCTAGAACAACCTGTATGATACTCTATGCAAGGTCTTTTTGTGTGAATTTCTTGAGCATGTATATCAATGGTTCAGTACATATTAAACCCATAGAAGATAAAGATATAGACATCACTATGAGTGGATGAAGGATCACCTAGAGAGGTTTGAGACCTTGGATGCCACTTAGACTATATAAATATATAAATGGCATCAAGGATCACTAAATAAATAGATACTTGAGTTTATATTATTAAAATACTCATGCCCATAATCTATGTAGTTCAAAGGTCCTATCTTTTGAATAGAACCTCGTGAATAGTTCTTAGAAATTCATCTCAATAGTTCCCAAAGTGGTGAGCCACTACATCCCAAAACATTACTAACTCCTCCCATGGGAATAAAAAACATAGGGGAATATAAAAATTAGTCTCCCATAGTAATTTTAATGCTATGGCACTTTCTATAATAGATAATAGTACCACCATCTACAATCATGATCTAGAGTTCTAGATCTAGGTAACTAAAATAGTTAAAATAAGTAGCCAACTTATTGTTCATTAATTTATGTGTACTCCTAGATTAAATTGACATAGTCACCTTTTGTTTATTTAGGAAACCTACCACCTTAATAGTTTATAGAGTAATAATGCTTGAAAGTGTATGATAGGAAGTAATAGGTTGAGAATATTTGGATTCATCCTCAAGTTATTTAAAATTGATCGTAAATATTTATCATATTCTTCCTCCACATTGGCACATTCAATGTAAAATAACTTATTTTCATCAAAACAATGTCCTTTTCTCCATTTTCACAACCAAATCACAAATATTTTATAGTATTTTCTTCAATTTATTGAGGTGTCAATCTAGTAGGTTACATAAACTATGGTGTCGGGAAGGTGTGTTCATGAACATTAGTGAAAGGTCTTATTTGATCATCTCTTATTCCTCATCCATGTGTGCCCTTGGTATAGATCTACAACATTACTAGGATGAAACATGTGAACCTCCAATTGGATGATATATTTGAGGCTACCCAAAAATAGGTTAGATTTTCCTTAGTGATGTCTTCCATACTTAAGGATAGATTTTTAAATTGATAAATATAATCATTTATATTATTGGTTAGGCACAATTTAGATAGTTATCTAAAGTATTTTTTAGAAGCATTGTTGTGATAGTGGAGATATAATTCCTCAAATTATACTGACCACAAAATTGGAACACTCTTATTTTTCTTTTGAGCACACAACCACTGATACCAAATTAACTATTTTTGTTCTAGATATAGAGAGGCCATGATCACATTTTATGAATAAGGAGTATAATGTAGACCAAATAAATTTTAAATTTGATTAATCTATGTGAGTGTATCATTACCATCAAACTTGTGGAGGTTCACTTTTGATAATAGCAGATTCCTTCCAAGATTGGCATTATGATTATTTGGAGAAAAAAACCAAACTAGAGTGGTGGAGGGTTATTTTGCAATGGTTGAGATGAAAATTTGGCCAATTACCTAGTTATTTTCTGAATTTGATCTCATAATCCATGTAGTTCCCCTCTTAGCTCCATGAGGTCCCATTTAACCACACTGAGATTATCTTTCTGCACTATGTCATACAAATCTAACCTAAGTTTTTTAAATACCTCAAAATACTTGGATCATAAGTTTTTGACTCCATATAATCCTTATGAGGTGTTTTAGGTGTTTTTCTCCTTTCCTATATCCATGAGTGTTAGGCCTAGCCATGCACAAACCTTAAGAGGGTTACAACCTTAAAAAAATGTATTATCAGATGATACTATTACAATCACCTCACTAAGACAAATCTAATGAATGTTAATATGCACAAGGGTGAAACATTTTGGCCTAAAAAAGTGTACAATTAGAATATACCATTGCAATCATCTCACTTAGAGGAATCTAATGACAACTAACTTATACAAGATAAAAAATTCCATACTTTTTTTTATTTTTTTCTTTTTTGTAAAACAAATCCATGAATAAAAATATAATGATGAAAAAATTCAATTCTTATCAGATGACAAGTTATCTTTTTTTGACCTTTTAGTGCTTAGGATGCTAGATCCAAAAAAACCTATCATATAAAATTACCCAAATCAAAGCTATGATACCACTTTTAATTAAATTACTTAGATCATTCACAATAATATAATAATATATCACATAATTAATAATAGAATAAGCATTTCCAAAAGAACAATTGGCAAAAGAGCATAATACTTGAATATTATGACTAGGCCACTTCAAGGGGAAACTTTCACAATGATGAAATAAGAACAAAATTCATAATATGATGATAAAATACTAACCACTAAATCCTATATATTCTCTACTTAGCCATGCTTATTCCATAAGCCAAACATACTAAGAACATAGGTAAATTTAATAAGATAATATGAAGGTATGTAATCCATAAGTCAGCCATACATATCCCTAGATGCACTATAGGTTAAGAGCATATAAACAACATAATTATTTTCATTTGGATGCTATGTATTGGGATTATAAGAATGTTTTTTAGATTAACAATTGGAAAATTTATTAAAATTTTTATCTTTTAATAAAATTTAAGGTATTCAACATGGCAAGCCTGGATCATAACATCATGATCAAAACCACCTCTTAAGATGAAGGAAACTAATTTTTTTTTAAGATCACAACATGTTTGATGAGAATGACCAATGTCAACATGGAACCATAAAAACAATTTAGGATCATACCATAAGGGAGGAGCAATGGTAGTGTGAATGAAAGGTTGTGATGGAGGTAATACCTTCTTCATTTCTAATAAATTCAAGGGTGGGTGGGAGGGAGTTTGTATATTTGATTTGTTATATATTATTTTTATTTGAGAAGGCTTAGATTTTGAATTGGTAATGATGATTTCATTATTTTATGTTTTGAAAGAATCCTTAATGACATTATGAGAAGGTTTATATTGAGTCATGAGTAAATATTATCATTGAGCTCGATTAAAAGCATATTATAAAGTTTGGGGAGATAAAATTCAAACCTTTATTGAAGATAAGGTTTTAAATAAGTGATAAATAATTTTAAGAGATTATCATCACTCATTTTATGATCTTATTTATGATCTAATGATTTAAATATTTTGATAAAGGTATGATCGGATTTGTTAAGTAATTTTCTTAACATTTATGAGATAACTAAGGTTTTTGTCAAAAAGATCAGTGTGTTTTAATTCCTTAACAAGAGCATTGACTAATTCTTCTAGTTTTAAAATGTAATGTTGAGGGAGTTGGATATAACATTCTATAGAATCTCCCATAAATGTTTTGACAATATGTTTAGTAGTAGTAAAGGTATTAGTTTGTACCTATTCATTATAAAATCACCAAATGATTTAATGAAAATAGTTGGATCCTTAGTCCCATCCTATGTAATAGTTGGATAAATGTTTCCAATGTCTATAATACAATAAAGAGAGCTAACGGTTAATTTTGAAGATGTTGAAGCATTTTGTGATGAATACGAGGTTAAGGACTGATGTTATCTTTGTCATCTCAAAGAGGAGGGGGAACAAATTATGATTATGTTGAGGAAAAATGATATGAGGTTGATTTTCCATTTGTAAGATGTGATTTTGTATTTGGATCATTTGGGAGATTTTAGTTGTTTGCATAACATTAATTTGTTAAACCATATGTGAAAGAATTTGAGTTGTATCAATAGGTGTATTTTTATTATTATGAAGGGGAGTCCTAATATTGGTAGGTGGGGTATTCCAAAAATTAGTGATAGGAAGATTCCATAGAGGGGTTTTAAAGGTTAGCATCAATTTATCTAATGGTGAATTAAGGAATTTTGATTAAATTATCATTCATGT
The DNA here is from genome assembly GCA_037957365.1 of Torreya grandis. Lineage (NCBI taxonomy): Eukaryota > Viridiplantae > Streptophyta > Pinopsida > Cupressales > Taxaceae > Torreya > Torreya grandis. The sequence goes on along the minus strand of JARHVA010004805.1, from coordinate 421,561 downwards.
TAGGAGTTTCAATGGTATTATCTTCTAGGTCTTTGAATATATGTGATTCATGTAGGTTATAATTTTAATTGATTTTTACCATGTTAGAATCAATAGATCTAGATGGTTATTCTGAGTAGTTTCACAATGAAGTGTGGTCTTCATTGGTGGGTAAAGTAGGTAAGAAAGAGCAACCTAAATAAAATATGAATGGGTTAATTCTATCAATTAATATTCTAATAGGTTATTTCATGATGTTGATTAAATTAAAGTATTAATAAAATATGTGATTAGTTATGTTAAATGAATTCTATCATCATGACATAATATAGTAGTTTTGGGCATTAAAATGTTTATAAATTATATTAAGTCAAGTTGATGGATTATGAGAAAAATATGGCATAGATGGAAGCTAAAAAAATAGAGTGGGTTAGCCAAGCTTGATGTAATTAAATAGATTGATAAAATTAGGATAAAAATATATCAATACTATTCAATATAGTTGATAAAAATAGAGAATGATAGTGACTAGGAAATGTACTATATTGATCCTATTCAATTTAGTTAGATAGACTGAAAGGTTAATGTCAAAACTATATCAACCCTAGTCAATATAGTTAAATTTAATAAATAGTAATAATAAAATAGGAATAGATTATATTGATCTTGGTTGATAAATTTTAAAAATCTAAGTAAAATCAAACTTGGAAGACTATATCAAACATGGTCAATGTAGTCTATTCACACAGATAAATATATCGGCACTGTATGATGTATTTAGAACACACACAATAGAACTACATTGATTTTGGTCAATATAGTTCATAATATAAAATATGGTAGCAAACATCAAATTATAAATGTAACTATTTTTAATAACTATTTATCTAGAGCAAAAATAGATTAGATGTTCTAGAATGTTGTGATTGATTTGCAGGCTCTCAAATATATTTCTTTTATGTTGGATAGTGTTGAAATGATATTTTATAAAATTAAATATGGAGTAAGTACCATTAATATATCCCACTAAATCTAGTTTCAAGGGTAAGATGAGAGTAAATTCCTAACTCTAACAGCTAATTGATGCACTAAAAAATAAAATGGATGAGTGGATTCTAAGGTTCAATAAAAAAATGAAAATTCTAGGTATTTCTTAAACACTATGAGGTATGTGGAAAACTAAAGTCAATGTTTATCTTTGTACTATGGATATGAGTATTGGAGCAAGCCCCTCATTCCATGATGTATATAAAAAATAGACAAGAATTGTAAATAGAACACTGAGTATCCCTTCATGATAATAACTAAGTAGATTGAAAACTATCAAAACATAGTTTCTATGGAAATCTAGCAAATAGAAAATAAAGGTAAACAATTGTCAATTTTTTTTATATTTTATTAAATGGAAATAAAAAAATTAACCAAATTTTAAGTAAATGTTTGATTAATTACATAAAATAAAAGTTAATTTACCTTACTTATGTTGAAAATGAAAACATATAAAACTATATCAATGAAGGGTAATGTATTTGTTCAAATAGTATAAAATGGTATCAATGTTAGAAATGCAATCCATGTAGCAAAGTAAACTAGATCAAACTGGGCCAATGTAGTTGACTAATAGGAAATACAAAAAAATAAAAATATCAACTAATATTAATGAATTTTTAACATAAAATAAAATAATTTTATAAATATATCACATTGGGTCGATATAGTTGATTATGTAAAAATTAATTTTGACACAATGCAATTTTTTAAGTACACATCTAGACTAATTTGATTAATGAAATTGACTATAAATATGAATAAAAGTATATCAAACTAGGTCAATATAGTTGGTATAAAAATACCTATAAGATATAACTAGATTGACTATGGTTGATGTGTTTGATGGACTGAAGATAATGCAGATTTGAGTGTAAAGACTATATTTTTCTACATCAATGTAGCTTGTTAGAGAAGGAAAAAATGCATAATTAACACTATATTGACATGTATCGATTTAGTTTCTTCGAAAATACATAATAATTAGATTTGATCAACCTAGGTTGAAATAGTTCTTAAGAAGTATAAATAATAGATTAAAAATAAAGTAGAAAGATAAAACTAGATTGGGCCTAACTAATATAGTTGGCTAACAAAAAAGTGAAAAAAATAGAACTATATCAACTTCAAATAATGTATCCTATTGAGATATACATAAATAATCAACAGATCATTGACCCACATTAAGGTAGTTTCTCATATGAGTAGACATAAGTTAGACTACATCAACCCACGTCGATGTAGTCTACATAAAAACATAAATAAAATAAAATTATGTTGACCTACCCTAATATATTATTTATAAATGAGGAAAAATAAAAAGTTAGTTCATGTCAATTTCACTAAATTGTATGCAATGAATTAAGATATACATATAAATTATCCTACCTAATAGATATGGAATTGAATAAGGTACATCAAATAAAACCCATTAGATATTTAGTTATATTGGGGCATGACCAATTGGGTCCATTAAACCTATCTGGAGGATCACTTATTACACAACATAAATAGAGAGGGTTCTAACTCCTATAGATAATAAATATAATATGATAACCTTAACTAGATCTCTTAATAATAATGAAATTAATATAATCTAGTATTACCAAAGATTATAACACAAATAAGAGGGGATGGTTAAAATAAAAACAAAATGGGCAAGGAAACATGGTAAGTAAATGAAGGCCTAGGTTACCTAGGGTGGAAAATGGCAAGTTTTAATAAACCTATTAATTATGTAATATCTATCTACTAAATGAAAGAGCTAAGGTTAGAAATACTTACCTTGAGTAGAACTTGTCGAGCCTCAATCTCTCCCTTGGCCAATGGTGATTTTCAATAATTTATAGTGGTTTTAAGGATCACAATGGTTGAAATCATATCTAGGATAAAATTCTTTATCTATTTACATCCAAGACCCTACAAGACAATATATTTCCCTCCAAGACAAGATATAAACAATGGTTTCTCCTAAATAAATACTAGAGTAGAATTGTGAACAATAATAGTGTAAAAATTAATGTTCCTATCTATTGAATTGAAATGGGACTTGTATTTATAATTATGGATGACACTGAACCCTTCTGTAATTTAATCTAAAAATATTGCCCTACATAGACATAGTTTAAAATTTATAGTTTACCTTGAAATTAGGTTTCCCTGAGATAACCTAGTTACAAAGCATGCATCATGACTTTTAGAACTACATTGACTAGGGCTATCCTAGTTTGAATTTTGGTGGGAAGCATAAAATATTATATCAACTCAAGTTTATATATTAAAAAAATATACGTCTTGACTTAGTTAAGGTCTATTTAGAAGGAAAATTTATCAGGATATAAATTAAGTGGGTTTTGTCATAGATATAGGCATGATAGATTTAGATAAAAATATTATAAATCACCCATGGTCTATACACCCCTTTCTCGATGCACCCTTTAAGTCATGTTGTCAAATAGACTAAAAATAGACATGTTGTTGCAAGATAAAAAGTGTTAGTAAATGATAAATTTTTAAAATATTTTGTGTATATAGAGTATTGGTATGCAAAAAACACTCAACACATCGGGTTTTTATGTTAAGCATAAATTTAATTGATAACCTCTTTTTATTTCATGATTAAATTCATATTCCTATGTCATTGGGCTAAGGTTTTGAGTGAATAAAGAATTACACATTATTTTTATAATCAGATCAAAAGCTCTCAAATAGTCTAAATAACACATAAATGAATGAAAACATAGCCCATAAGTTTTTGATATTTGTTTCTTATTAGATAGGGCTATCCTATTTGGACAATAGTGCCCCCTATCAGTTTTTAGTTTCACTCTATTGACCCAAAACCCTGCCATCTCCTATTTTGGCCTTGTACTTAGTTAACACAATCTCATTATTAGTTTTAGATTTATAAATAGTCTTCAACTCAATTTTCTAGATAATTTTATATTTCTCTTTTATACTCTCCATATTTAGCATATATCCTTATTTAGCAAGTTCCAAATCAATTTATGTCATTTATTGCATATTTATATAATTTTTATTTTTCATAGTAATTTATCATATTTAAGTAAATATTTTTGTAATTTTCCAAAAAAATTATAAAACATATTATAGAATGTACTTATTGTTGAACATTTCCCAAAACCATAGTTTTCCATTCGACTTTTCCTTCTATTTTCAATCCTTCTATTAGGGTTTCTAATTTATAAATTCTTGAATTTTTATATTCATCATGTTTATAATGACTATGACTATTTACTATTTATTAGTTCAAATTTTATTTGCTATATTTTCATGTTCCTTGCCTATCACTTGTAAAATATTTCATGTGTATGTCTCTCATGGTTACATCATGTCAAAAATAGATCACATCTTATATCAATTAAGAGATTTATAATGAACATTTATATGGTGATTATTGTTTCATGGCTCATTTGGAGTTACCATATATTATTAATAGATGTCAAATGGCTTATATGGTTCATTTTGTTCCTCTTAAAACTACAGCTCACAACTATATTAGCTTATGTCTTTCCTTTACTATTCAACTTAAGATTATGGTAGACCCTTCCATCTGAGTTGTTGCTACTAGACAAGGTTGGGTTCCCCCTTATCCAAGATAGGAGGAACAAATTCATAATAAAATGGGTCCAACTAATTAGTCTATAGGATATGATATTGTTGATTTGTTAAGGAAACAATAGCTAAGATTTTCATGCTAGAATTGCTTCAAAAGGCTACTATTTTCAAAAATATTCTATACCAAGCATTAAATCAAACATGTATGCCTCATGACATATATATTAATTGATTTTAATCCATTTTCAATAATTTTAAATATATTGATGATTTTATTTCTGTAGGAAATGAAGATTTTCCTTCACAGTTAACTATTGATCAAAATCTACCAATTTTATATAAGTTTAAATCAAAACTATAGTAATCAAAAGGGTTTTAATCTATAATGGTTTAGGGTTAAATTTTTGAAATATTACATTATTTAATTTAATGGTAATTAACATGAATACCATTCAGAATACATATAAGAACATCAATGGATTTGATGATGTGCCTTTCCAAGCTTTGGGTTCTATCATTTTAGATATTATTGTGGGGCCCAAAACTTTATCTATATAGTTCCAAGTGATGCCTAATCATTTGCATTAGAACTATTATTGGGTAGGCCATGGATACATGTCATGGATGTTTTACCTTATACTTTACATAGGGGTGTCAAATTTATACATGATGGTTAATTATATACAATCCCTGCTAATAACTACCCATTCAAATATTTTAAGATTACGAAACCTTCTAATGATAGTCCATCATAGTTAGGGGCACCTAAATATAATATAGTTCTACCAACACATATTATTCCTATAGAAAAAATGCACACATATGAGGTTGGGGAGTCTAGTACAAATACTCGCAAATATACATATAAGTTATAATTATAGATGTCATCTCCAAAGTTAGACCATGAGGGAAATGCACACTAATAACCTTTATTACTCAATTTATAAGATCTAAATTTCATATACAAAAATATGTTAATGATTATTTTGATGATAATTTTAATAATGATACTAATTAAATACCATTGAAAATTATTGATAATTTATATGGGTTTAATTTCACACCAATTGGTTCAAGGGAATACAAAGTTTATTACAAGGTGACCATACTTGTATTTATCGATATGAAAAAATTAATCACTTTATGTGGATAAAATAAATAATAGTTTTTGCCATATAAGCACCACACAAAATATAGTTATATCAAGTATCCCATGGACTAAATGTTTTTCCAAATATAACAATTATATAGCACAAGAAGCACAATATGTTGATCAATGTGCTACAAGTATTAATAGGTCACCATTCACAGATTCGATAAATAATTTAAAATTTATAGTTATTGATCTAGTTATCAAAAGACAAGATAACAATACATAAGATAGACCACATGTGATGTTACATATGTTACTTGATAAGTAATTAATTTTGTTTCCAAAAATATGCCATAGATCCACTATTTGGTTGTTAAATTGAGAGGGAAATCAATTTTGTCATTTTCACAAACTCACATGACATGCTATAGATACTTGTTTGACATTATGTCAAAAAAATTATAAAATTAAGGATAAAGTCACTATTTAGATTACACAACCCATTCCACAACCTAATAAGGATCCAAAATAGGGTCACATATATATAAACTACAAGAATTATTGAAGTAATCCCTTGATTAATTAGGTTTTCATTAAAAATGCATATTATTTTAAAATTTTAGGACTTATTAAATGTAAATTTTATGTTATTAAAGAGTTGAGTATATTAAATTAGGGTATAAATATTTAATAAATAAAATGAGTAATTTTTACATATTTGACTAATTTTGACCTTTTTAAAAATAGAAATACATAGTGTATGTAAGAAATTAGATGGGAAATGATTGAGACAAATGATTTAGAGGATGAAAATTGAGGTAGAGGATGTTTAGGGTGTCACAAATGGGATCCACATCTCAAAATACTCTTGGATATTAATACCCTAATTGGATAGTAGTGTTATACGATTCTAGTGTCCTTTTTTAGTGGTAGTGTCCTCTATACAGGATTATATTGAGCTTCTAGGTGCATCTGTGTCTGGATTTGTGAGGTTTTTTCCTACATACATGAGTTATAAAACCATGTATATGGCCTATTTTGATTTATTTTGTGAGCACACCATAATACAAGCTAAAAATTATGTTTGCTAGTAGGGTAAGTTGGACATCCTCAACACTCCACTATGAAGAGATTTGTGTATATGTAAATAATCCAAAGAGGGATCAAGATCAATTTAGTTTACCCAAACATAGTTTTAGTACAAGTGAAATTTAAGATAGTATGATAGTTGACATGAGTTCTCTAAATGTTCTTGAGACTATACATTTGAGTAATCTAAGCCTAGGAATCTTGTAGATGGTAGTATGGAGAAGTAAGGTAGAATACGGACTGATAACCTTAATTTTGAATAACTTGTTATGAGTTTGCATATATAATTTTCATCTAATTTCCATCTAGTGTTTATAGGGATAAAATTCATGTATTTATATTTTATGGTGCTTGTGTGGGTGCTAAAAGTGGTTTAGGCTAACCCTATGAGGTCTAAGATTTGAAAAAATATACGTCTATGAAAATAAGAGGGAAAAAATAGTAGTTCCATTATTGGGACACTAGATCCATGTGTATATATTTTATCTATTATGGAGCTAGCTTCCAAGTGGTAATGATGCATGAATGAAGGCTTGGGATGGCTTTAGGGATGACTAAGGATGTTTGTGGCCTACATGAAGGCTAAATAAGTGTGATAATAGGATATATAATAGGTATATGGATAAGTTATTGATAGGTGGTCTTAATTAGCACTCTTATAACTCAAGTGACATTTATAGGTGATTACATTTACTAACCCCTGCGCCACCCCCCTTTATTATAGAAATGTAGCAAAGTGAAATGACTATGATAAAGGAAAAAGAAGTGTACTAGGCTTACCTAAGAGGTAAAACCCATAAAGCTATATATGATTATGTGAACAATGCTCCAATGCATGTCCTATAAGTGAAATGTGCATATATAATAAATTAGTTAAGAGATATCAAAATCAAATAAAAAACCGAGTAAAGAAACAAAACTAAGTAAAACTCAGTAAAGGGATAAGAGAGAGGAAATGAATAAATATGCATCACTATGTATGTAAACCAATGTATAAACTTAGTGAAAACCTATGTGTGTGTGTATAGTGATAAATTGGTTAATATCTTGGATAGAACATATGGATTTCTCAATCCTCATGTGTGGGTGGCTCAAGAACTCAATCCAGTTTTAACTCCATCATTGCCCACCCTTACTTGGTGGATCATGATATGTGAATAACTTGGATTGGATTGATGGTGTGTCCAAACCTCTCATGTATGTGGCTCAATAACTCAAGTATACTATGAATCCATCATTTCATACTCATGTGTAGTAGATATATCTAAAATTTAAATTACACAATGTAATTAGAAATGTCTAACTACAAATGATAACTCTATAGTTAATATATTAGATGACTCTGGGCCACTTGAGAATGCCAACCACTATAGATTAATTAAATAATTAAATTGGTATATAACCTATAATATGATCTAAAATGTACAAAACATAGAGAATGACATGGAAATTTTCATTCCATCTAATCAACCAATGTGTATGTGAGCATATAGAAATAATATATTGTGCGCATGCTCCTAAATTTGGTATTTGAGCATATGGATTTTTTATTGAGTTATAATAATCTATATCTAAGTATCTAAACTATAAATGGGAATGGTCATGTTATGAATTATTCCCCTATTCTAAGAAAATTGGTATGAATATGGGCTAATCTAGTATGAATCTGAGTTAAATTGAGTAAAACTAGTAAATCTATAACTGAACATGTTCAAGGTTAGAATCGACCTATTCTAATTTTCTAATCAATTTGGATTTTTTCTTAAACTAGGGCTACTAGAAAGTAGCACCATATCTTGGATAGTATCACCATGTGGCATTAGTTTTCCAATTTGGGTGTTTATGTCTTACTACTCTAATTTCTGTGTAACTATAATGATCTCTATGTCACTATTTTCAAACTATGTGTACCTGAGTTTGATTTATGTAATATGATCCTATGTGATGAAAATGTAGTGTGAGTGCATTATAGGACCCTAATCTATATGACAAACCCATGTGAATTCCCCCTCTTTTGAGGGAAAATTTTGAACTTATGCAAAATTTGTCCTCAAAATAAAAATCTCTATAAGATGTGTGTTAGCTAAAGCATATATCATATCTAAGTAATAATCTAATGTAATGTGTATACATAAAATCAGAATGTAAGATAATTTGAGAATAAGTTTTTAATGTGTGATTCATGTCATGTATAACATTCACAAGGTGTCAATATTGTCATCCTTGAATTTATTAAGATCAATTCATGGGATAACCCCTATGAAACTTATCCATTTCATAGCTCATGAGCTCTAGGAATGAAAAATAAGGCCAATAATTGCCTTATTATGTTTTTATTCCCTCAAAAAGTTAGTCTTTTGTGAGAGTTTTTCACCTTGTGTAGTCCATAGAATTTTCTCTAGACCACACCAAGCTCGAACCATGAAATCCAAAAAAAAATCTTTGGACTGCACCCCAATGTGTAAGGGTAGAGAAATTATTTACCTCTACACTTATAAGAACAAAGAAATTCTCTGCCCTTCCAGGAAGGCCTACTACCTACATGGTAATTAATATGCATTAATTACTATGCTTATATATTTAATCCAATGTAAATTTAATTTTTTATCATTTGTTTTAATTTCTTCCCCTCACAATTTTTGAGCTCGTGTGCACCTTCCCAACCATCATTTTTTCACATGATTGTGTTGTGATTCATACATGGATCTTATCTTATTTTGAAGTTTTTAGGTAAGTTTTGATTATTTTTTCTTTCTTGCTAGGTCTTCCTTCTTTTTCTTTCCAAATGTTTTATTTTATCTTGTATTTCTATTTTTCATACTTTTAATTCAAGATTCTAACACTCTTTAGATCTTGTGTAACCATGTTACTATTTAAACCCTATGCATAGTATTTTTTCAACTATGTTTCCTAAAACCTATGCATACCCCAATCTATGTCTAAAACCTCATTAACCCATGTTTAAAAAACCTTCCTCCCTATGGGTGCACCTTGGATAAAACTCTTTGACATGCACTCCATCCTATTCCCAAGTCCAGGCGCATTTCATAGAAAATTATTTGAGGTGCACCCTTTCCCACATCCTAACTTGGGTACACATCAAAGATTTTTCTTCAAAGTACACCATTTCCATAACTTCCCAATTGGTGCATTTTAGAATAAAATATCTGAAGTGCACCCTTTCCCCAAGCTTTGGTGTAAGTCATATATTTCTCTCTAACCTACACCAACCTTACACCCTTGTACCAAACCATTAACTAGTGCAGTCCAGAGAAAATTATCCAGACTACACCCTTATCATCCCATGTATTTTAAAGAATTTTATTTGAACTATACCAAAACCATTCAAAAAATTTATAATTTGGATAAAATTCTCCAAACTACACAACTTTATTACCACCCCATGTAGTGACGTAGATTTTTTCTACTCCTGCATATCTTCCTGTTAGATAAAAATTGCTAACTCTGGAGGATTGGAAGTCTCTCTTGCAATTGTTTGATCAATGATGGAATTTTTCCCTACTAATAAATCCATGAAGTATAAATTTCAAGGTGTACTTCCTTCATCATGGTCAAATAAAATGTGGACCAAATCAAAGATACAGAGATGGGCCATGTTGACATGACTGAGTTCGTACAGAGATTGAATAAGGACACCATTGCACCTCACATGCAAGTTTTCCTAAATAATAATATTCATTTGGTAGACACATTCCCCATATCAACACAAGATTCATAGTTCATATTGATAGTTTCTACCCACTTTGAAAAGTAGACTAGATTAGTTAAGGATGAAAATGGTAAGGTTGTCATCTAGCTTGATGACGATTATTTTGATAAAATGTTCCATCTCTTCGATATTGAAGAATATTTAGATATAACTATGAAATAATATTAGGAGCATTATGATAAGAGTTTTGATAAATGTAAGAGGCATATCAACTCTAAATGGCTCAGGACCCCTCAACACTCCATTGCTAGGTGGTGCAAAAACCTTTATCATAGTGAGTTATTAGAGGAAGTAAGGGATTTGATCAATCTCCTAAGTAGAATTAAGGGGCTGCCCACATCAAATATTTTCCAATAATGGATGTATCATTATATCTATTTCATTAAGAGGGGTAAACAAAATATCTTATAGGGAAAATAGATTAGTGATGGTATATGTCACCAACTCTTTTAGGTGACCTCTTCTCTAAAGTTCTTCGTGACTTCCTATTTGGTATACACTACAACTAGCATGAAATACTTTCTATATTTAACAAATTTTGGTGATAGAAAGAAGGTTCTTATGTATGAATACTATCCATAATTGACTTTAAAGGAGATCATAAAACATTATAGAAGGGTCAATAATGCCTTATTTTATAGGTATATTTATATTTTTTATAAATAACATGAGAAGAAGAGAGTGTTATATGTAGCATGGGCACAAGTCAACAAAGTTGGATGTATATTCCTATAATTCCCAACCTACACCTACATTGGGGTAGGAAAATTTGATGAATAACCCTATATGTTACCTAGGTATACAAGTTATACTTTGATTCTAATGAATATGTGTTTGCAAATGATGAGCTTACACAAGAAATAATCAGATACCCACAAACCAAGTTTCAAGTTTCCAATTATCATTATCTGGTATACAGTGTCTACCACTCCAAAGGCCAATTTAATGGAAATTGAATTATAGTGGATAACTCTTAAGAATTTCAAGAGTAGGTAAGACTTTGATTATAAGAAGATGAAATAAAATCTTAAAGGGAACTACACTCATATAAAAAAAATAGAAGACATTTGGGTAGAGTGTAGAATAGAGAAAGATGTGAGAAAATTGGATTATAGTCATCTCATAGTAGATCAAATTGTAAATTTGAAACTATTTGACATTCTAGAAGAATTGATAAATGATGGGAATATATTAGATCCATTATATGAGATAAATCAGGTTGTTTCAACACTTCTTCACCCAATTAAATGGTCAATAAAGGAATCCACTTCCATCAGAGATAAATTCCAACCTATTCCTAAAAAAACCAATGGCTAGCTGGAAGGAAAGGGTGTCAGATTGAAGCCATTCAAAATTGGATCCAACATATCACTACTAGAAAGTGGGAAGAACTAATGACAAAGAATAAATAAGATGCCTCCATTTCTACATAGAAGGTGAGGTTTGTTTTCAAAATAAAAGGTAAAGGAAAAGGCAAGGACACTAACATAAGGGAGAAAAATGTTTAGGTAGAGATAGAAGAAAATCCTACTACAAGTGAAGCATCATCATAGATAGTGACTTCTCAAGTAGAAACTTCTCAAATAACATCTTCCACTCTTCACCCTATCACTCCTACTACACCAATTATTTCTAGAGTGCCTCTTCACACTGTTCATTCATCTCGTCCTTCACCCACTTGTCCCACACTTTTCCAAGTTCCTTCTCATAACACATTGGATCAGGTTTTTTATTCCCTTTCCAATTTACCTAGTCCTTCAAAGTCACTAGAATCACCCACTAATCTATATTTTACATAGTAAGACATGGATAAGTTCATGTCTTCCTCATCTTCTAAATTGGCAACTCAAGTCCCATCTACTCTTGTATCAAATGTGACAATTAGAACCAAAGTTTCCACCATATCAATCCAAAATCTACCTATCATAACCACCACTCCATCAGTATCCATTCCATTATTAGATACCTTTATTCCACATTCCATTCCACTAACCTCATAAACTATTGATCTTCCCCAAACATCACAATCCTTAAAATCCTTTGCACAAGAAGATTCATCAACCCTTCCCCTTTGGATAATGTCTCAAACACTGAAGAGGAAAAAACAAGCTATATTGCTAGATGACTTTGACTTCAATCAACATATACTAGTAAAGACAAAGACAACAAAGAAGGCTAAAACAATATCAAGAGTGATTTTTTATTCTATTCATAAATATGTTGAGATAGTAGTGCCTCTAAAAGGGAAAAACATTGAAGATATCCAAGCATCTGACTATGAAATTAGGTGGATATATATTGGTATAAAAACACATGAAAGTGCAAAGGAAGACCTATAGGTAGCAATGGCATCTTTAATCAAAAGATATGACAAGGACAAGATAATCATAGATCATATCAAAGTACATGTAAAATAACTAACCTCAGTTCTTCTAAAGATCATTGAATCTTCCAAGCTAGTAGATCTCATTGGGAGTGAGGCCACTAAAAAAGTATTTCAATAGGTGGAAAATATTGGGTCAAAAGGCTGGGTAGTCAATGCCTAGATAGAGAGAAAATTAATGCAAGGTGATCAATTTTTTATGTTCTACCATTGAAATGTTGAATAACTTGAGTGAAGTGAAAATGGAAATGAAAAAAACACTTGAGATGCTCACTCAATAATTGTATTTAAAAAATAAATATATTCATACATAAACTCAATTATGCCAATTCAATATGGAACTTTTAGTTGAGAAAAAAGTCATTTCAAATAAGAAAATGTTTATAGAATATAGAGAGACCATGAAAAATAAGAAAGAAGTATTTTAGAGTATAATTAAGGATCTTGAAGAATCTCAATGAATATGCACTAATAAGAGACTATATATTACATAAAATATTAGAGAACTTCCTTGTCAGGTGATATATGACTCTCAAAAGATCCTTCCTATGGAAATAGTTGCTCAAGAGTTCACTTCCTTGGTTCATACAAAAATTGAAATTAGAACATTCACACTGGATTCCATCAACAAGCTATTTGAATTACAAGTAATAATGGATAAATTATAGATAATCTTGGATAAAATCAAAGGCATGCTTATCAACTTGGTAAAATTTGTCACAAGGGTCCTTGCCATCTCCAAAAATACACTAGGGCTAGATAAAAATGAAGTTTACGCCACCATGAAGAGATACAGAGCATACATGGAAAAGAAAAAAGGGAATAAATTCTTGTGTCTAAGGACACTTAGTTTATTTTCATAGTTTTCCATATTTATTTTTTGGGGTGTAATTTGCATGTAGGAAAAGTGCACAGTCATAAGTAAAATTGGACTCTATCAAGAATAAGTCAAAGTAGTTATGTTTTTCCTATTTTTTTCATAGATCCTCTATATAAATAAGAGGATGATATTTTTTAAGAGGATCACTAGGGATATAGAAGAGAAACACTAATAAAATTGAGAAGAAATTTTTGAAACTTTGTGTTCAAATTATAAATCTTGAATTTCATTAACACAAGAAAATCAATTAATCTTTCAATCTTTGGGTTGGAATAAACTTGTAGTGTATTGGAAATGTTCTTATGTATTTTCCATTGCATTTTCTTGTATTTTTGATTAGATTTTGGTGTGAATTTATATAAATCGAAAGGTGCCAAGAAGCTAATTTTGAAGTCTTTGAGATAAAATATCATTATTGGGTTTGGGTTCATTAGAAGTGACTTAATGTGGAGACTTTGGGCCATAAGTTAGTTTCCTTGGTTACATAATATTCATTGGAAATAAGTTAAAGAATTTGGGATACACTTTTTTCCATCCATTCACATTATATTGTTTGTATTATTCTAGTTATTCTTTCATCTATCTAATCTACATATCAGTCATTATTGCTCCATAAACTAGTTTTATGTTTTCATGCTACATTGTAAGGATGAAAGGAATAATAGTATAAGTTTTAAAGTGAGCATAAATTTTGAAAAAAGAGAATAGGATGATATGTTAACACCCACTTTAATAAAATTAGTGTAAATAATTACTTGTTGTTTTAGTTAGAAATAAGAAGGGAGCCTCCCCTTTCCTTGAGGAGAGATTTTATCTCATCACACTATCGTTGAAAGTACCATTATGTTACCATTTTATCAATGAAAAAATATTCACCCAACAATTTTTGGTGACTTCACTCAGGAATGAACACATAACTGAGAGTTACACTCATTCAATTAAAATAAGACCAGCACCTTATTGCTTATTATTGTTTTATTATTTATAATCTCTTTCCTTTTCTAGATAATTCCTGATCTAGTAGAATAAGGTTACACCCATAGTAGAAGAGAAATAGGACACATTGATCCTACATTTGAGTTATTGTAAGAGCATAACTTTGATCTTTTTTCATCATGTACATGGTTACCTCTTCAGTGTACATAACTTTTCCTCTTACCAATATAATATCTCCTATACTAGGGGAAGCTTCCAATGTTCATAGGGTCTTAATTAGTTATCCTTTACTTCCTCCATACAATCCACATATATTAGCTACTCAAGGTTTGTGGGGAGTTGATTTTGGTCTATTGAACTTGACACCACCATCTCATGAACTACCATGTGGTTCATAAAAACATTTCCCCAAATTCTATGGTGATGGCAAGCAACATCCGAATGAACATATTGCTGCATTCTACATCACATGTGGATTTCTTGGAGTAGAACATGAAGATGTTTCTATAATATTATTTGTATAAATGCTTCAAGGTATTTTTGATGATTGGTTTTACCATCTTTCAATAAGAACCATCATAAGTTAGGCAACACTTAAGGCTAAGTTTGAGGCAAGGTTCAAGCCAATAGAATATGCTCATGCCTTACTATCTCAACTTACACAAATGAATAAAGAAACACATGAGCCCATGTGTGAGTTTGTGAAAAAGTTCAATAAGCTAAGGAATAGGATTCCAATGGTTGCTCAACCTATGCCTAAGAAATTGAAATGCTTCTTCATCAATTCTCAGTTGTTGAAGGTTAGTTTTCTTTTGCAAAGAGTAACCCTAACTAATCTTGATGATTCTCAAAGATTAGAAACTAAAGTATAATATGATTTGATCTTATTAGAAAAAGTGAGAAATAATTAAATCAATCCTAGAGGGCAGCCTTGTACAAATTCACCTTTTACTACCACCACAGATCATATGGTGCAAAAGCTAGAAAATGAATTTCTAGCACTCATGAAGCAAATATACCAAGGTATGCCATTTTATTTATAAAATTATATTACAAGAAGAACATACCCAAATGCTTCTAATTATTTTGACAATGTTTTAATAAACCAAATTTATAATAATCTTCCTTTACCATAAACAAGGCTTGCATTGGAGGCACCACCGCAATAGTTAGCTAGTTAGAACTTCAAAATGATGATGTTACAGAGCTATAATATGTTCCAGAAGATGATGTTAATCCCTTCATAAGATATGAAGAAGGAAAAGCTAGCAAATCTAATATTAGGTTTCTAAACTTGAAGAAGAACCTGAACAAGAGGAAGATACACATGGTGAGTCTTATGCCATCTTCACCCATTCTCAAATTTAGTCAAATCAATAATAGAAGGTTGATAAATCTAAGACTAAGGATGAACCACATAAGGAGTTTATGATTTCCAAAATAGAAAATCCTTTAACAATTCAACAAAAGGACATGGTAGGGGATAAACAAGTATACCTCATCAGTCTACTTCTCCTACGTCTAAACCTAGTACCCAAAACCCAAAACCTAAAAATTAAAATACCTCATCTTCCTTAGCTACCCCATATCTATATTTTAATATCATAGACCATTTTAGGAAGAAAAAAATTGAAATGTCTAAGGTTGAATACCTATAATCTAACCTGATCAATTTGAGAGATTGGCTAAGTTTATAAAAACTAAGGGGGTAAATTCTAACTAGATCTCACCTAAGAGTACACCTATTGACTCTAATTCAAAGCCAAAGAAAAATAATTTGGTTGTAACTACTTTATCCACCTCTAAAAAAATAGAACTCTTTTATATTTCTTTATTTGTCAATGGTTACAAGCTTAGTAATTGTGTCATTAATTTGGGTGCCTCTAACAATGTGATGCAATCCAAAGTATCTATTTCCTTAGGGTTAACCTTGACAAAGACATTTGGATATTGATTTTCAATGGAAACTAAGTACCCCTCATACACCAAAATAAAGATTCACAATTTGCATTTGCTACTTTTCTAGAGAAAAAGATAAAGATGATGATTATTATAACTAATGTTCTAGCCTCATATAGAGTTTTGTTGGGGCATAACTTTTGCAAAGATGTTGGTGGTAAAATCAACATGGATTATTCTGAGGCTAGAATACTTGTCAAAGTTGTTATACAAAAAATCCATCTAGAGAAGAAAACAAAGTATACTATGATAAATATTGAGGATCCAAAAACCTAGATTCTCTTTGAAACCTCTAGAATAGGTACTTATTTATTGACCACTGATGAAGATCTAGTGTCGTTAGATGATATTTTAAATAAAGGTTAGGAAATAGATGAAGCAACCTCTTCAGATGAAGAGATTTTAGATTTTGAGACTGTCAAAGTAGAAAGTTCAAATGATGTTTAGACTTTGGAATTTGACAACAGTTGTTCTTCAACTAGATCTAGAGCTAGGATAGTTATTGTATCTCTAAAAGGAAAGATCTTCCCTTTTATTTTAGGTTATAGTTTGATAACACTAATAATTCTACTGAATATGAAGCCTTATTGTTAGGGATGGATGTTTCAAAAAATAAAGGAATTAAAAATCTCCATGATCAAGGTGATGCTAAGTTAGTCATTTGTCAGGTCAAAAATTTATATCAAATAAAGAACGAAAGCCTAAGGAATTATCACAATTATTTTTGGGATTGCATGGAAGATTTTTAATTATTTTAATATATCAACATTTCTAAGAGAATACAATGATAGGGTAGATTCAATAGTTGTTTTAGCCACCTTCTTGATTCCTCATAAGGATTTCCAAGGAAATAAGTATACCATTGAGTTGGTCTTCCAACCTAGTGTTCTTGATAATGTAAATCATTGGCAAGTTTTCAATAATGATGAGAAATTCATCACCTTCTTAGAGAAGTTAGAAAATTTCAATGAGGAAGTGACTCTAGTCCTAAAGAATCAATCTCTAAGGTTAATAAGGAAACTGGTGAAGAGATTTTTTAGTTGAAATGGAATAGGATTCCCAAAGGATTGGTATCTATAGAGAGTTTTTATGATAAAAATGATCAATTTATCAAATGTTAATAGTTTGAATTAGACTCAACAATAAAATTTTATCAACTCAATATAAGAATAGAAGATGGCCCCAAAATGATAAATATTAGAAAATGTCATCGTCAGAGGAAAGAGAGAACTTGGTGATATGTATATGATTGTACATTGATGTATTATCATATTAATATGTTTATTTGAAATATTTTTGACCCAAAAAAGTGCATCATGATATTCCTCTCAAACCTGGGTCTCAACCTCACAAGTAGAAATAGTGATAGTATAATCCCAAAATCTTAGGTACCATCATCACCAAGATCCAAAAGATGTTGAATGTTAGGACCATATTACATATACATCACTCAACATGGATAGCTAATATTATTCTAGTGAGGAAAGATAATAGAGAAATCAACATCTATGTTGACTTCCATAATCTGAACCAATCATCATTTAAGGATAATTACCCATTACTAGTAATGGATCAAGTATTACAAATAGTAATGGGTTCAGAGATATTATCTATGCTAGATGGTTTCTCAGGATATAATAAAGTGGAGGTGCATGATGAAGATAAACACAAGATGACCTTCACTACTTCATGGGGCACCTTTGCATGTTATAGAATACCTTTTGGGTTGATTAATGTTGGCATTACCTTTCAAAGGGATATGGACCTAGATTTTTTAGATACTGTTAGTAATTTCATTGTGTTATACCTTGATGATTCAACTATTTTATCAAAGAAGCATCAAGATCATTATGATCATTTACAATAAGTACTTCAAAGGTGTCATGAACATGGTATCCCTTAATTTCAAAAAATACATTTTTAGGGTTACTAAAGGTAAACTCCTTAGACATATTGTGTCTAAGGAGGGAATCAATATTAACCCTAAATAGGTCAAGTTAATTAAAAATTTTACCCTACCCTTGAGTAAGAAAGGAGTGCATTCCTTATTTGGGAAGGTTAATTTCTTATAAATATTATACCTAATTTTATTGAGAAGACACATCATATTACTAATATGATGAAATAAACATCAATTTTCTATTAGAATGTAGAAGGGAGAGATACCTTTCATGAAATCAAGGAAAAAAATTCTCTTACTTTGCTCCCATCTTAATCTTCCCCAATTATACTAAGAACTTCATCATGTATAGTTATGCTTCTGAGCATACTTTATCTTCCATCTTGGTGTAGCTAAATGAAGAGGATATTAAATCTCTTATATCTTTCATGATCTTCCCTCTTAAGGATCATGAACTCAAGTACTCACCTATGGAGAAACATGCTTACATTGTGGTAGAAATAGTTAAGCATTTTATGTATTACATCCTCAACTCTCACACCATCACACTTGTACCAGATTCTACAATCAAGTCCATTCTAACTCAACAAGAATTTGGATACAAAAGAGGTAATTGGATTGATAAGATCCAAGAGTATGATATGTAAATCAAATCTATAAAACTTATGCATGAAAAAGGTTTGTGTCAGCTCATTACATAAAAAAAACTAGATGAGGAATCTAAAAATGAAGGAGACATAAAAGAAGAGCTTCCCACAGTCTTGTTCATAAGCACAATGAATGAGTGGTACTCTGACATTGTTTATTTTCTCATGTATGGAGAATGTCTATAAAATTTATCATATAAAGAGAAGATGATAATCAAGCTTAAATATCTAAACTTCATTCTTTGGGAAAATGGTTTGTACAAGTGAAACATTGATGGGATTTTTCTATGATGTGTAGGCAAATCACAAGGCAAGTTATTAGAATCCTTTCAAAACTAGGAAAGTGGAGGACATTTATTAGTTTTGGTCATAAATCAAAAGATTTTATAGGCAAGATACTACTGGCCAACACTTTTACAAGATCCATATGCCTGGGTACATAAATGTGAGAAGTGCCAATAATTTATGTGGAAACCCAAGTTGAAAGCCCCATCCCTCAAGCTAGTAGTTATTGAAGAACCTTTCAAGCAATGAGGTATTGAATTCATTAGCATAGTGAAACCATTATCAAGTATAGGTCATAGTTACATTTTCATGGCTACTGATTACTTCACCAAATGGGTGGAGGCCATCCCAACCAAACATGATAATTCAGAGGTTGTTTGTAACTTCTTGAAGAAAAATATCATCACAAGGTTTGGAGTACCTAACAAGATAGTAACCAATAATGCTACTTGTTTCTCATCCCATGAGATAACTGAGTTTTATTTTGAATATGGTATCATTCTATCTCACACCTCAGACTATTTCCCTCAAGGAAATGGTTAGGCTAAATCAAGTAACAAGAAATTAGTTACTATCATCAAGAAGGTTTTAAAAGAAAATTAGAGATCTGGGCACAAGGCATTATATGATGCATTGTGGGCTGATTGCATCACTCTCAAATGAGTGATTGGTATGTCCCCTTTTAAACTTATTTATGGTTTGAATGTAGAAATACCTATCACATTAGAGTTGCCTACTCCCAAATTAGCTAAAGCAATTGTGGATGACACATTTGAAAGATTTGTAGATAAGCGTATTATGTTCATTATTGAACTAGAAGAGCAATGTACAAAGGTGGTGGATCACATTACCAAACATAAAATCCAAGTCAAGAATCTTTTTGACAAGAAAGCTAAGCCATGAGATTTCAAAATTAGGGATCTAGTTCTTTTGTGGGACAAGAGAAGAGATCCAAAAGGAATGCATGGAAAATTTTATTCCTTGTAGAGGGGTCCTTTCCTTATTCATCAACTCTATGGAGAGCATAGTTTCCTTTTGGCATACCAAGATGGAGCATCATATTGTTGCCCTATAATAGACAACATCTAAATTTTTTCACTCAATGAGGTTCAAAATAAGTTTGTACATTATATATATATATATATATATATATATATATATGTATATGTATATGTAAAGTATTTTTTCCTTATTTTTAGTCTACTCAGTTGCTTGACTCCGTGCCTCAATGGAGAAAGGCACTTAGAGTTCTGGGATTCTCTTTATTTCAAGCATCTCAAAAAATGCCTAAAGTAAATTCCCCACTCATAACTAGCTATTATCCTTGAATTTAATAGGCTAAATTTATGGGATAACCCTTATGAAACTTGTCTATTTCATATCCCATGGACTCTAGGCATGCAAAATCAGGCTAATCATTGCCTTCTTGTGTTTTTCTTCCCTAAAAAAGTTAGTCTTTTGAGAGAGTTTTTTACCCTATGTAGTCCAAAGAATTTTCTATGGAATACACCTAGCTCAAACAGTGCAATCCAGAGCATTTTATTTAGATTTCACCCTAATGTGTAAGGGCAAAGAAATTCTCTACCACTACACTTGCAGGACTAAAGAAATTCTCTTTCCCTACAAATGGGCCCACCACCTATGTGGTAATTAAAATTCATTAATTACCATGATTATATATTTAATCCCATCTAAATTTAATTTTTTACTATTTTTTTTACTTCTATGTATGTAGGGATATGATATATTATTGTATATGGGTTGATGGAGATGCCGACATGTGGCACACACCCCCCTTAGTAGTTATATGGGTCCAATATATTAGTAATGGAGTAACTTATGGAATTAGTGCATTAGGTAATGGTCAACCTACATTGGGATTAGGAGGTTACCCATCCATTATAGGTCTATATAAAGGAGATGATTATCATTGAAAAGATATCAAGTAATCATTGAGTCTTCTATTATAAGAGGATATTGGAGGTTGTCCCCTCGAAGAGACATTGTGGAGTTATTCCTTCCTAAAGGAGTATTATTGGTGTTACCCTACCTTAAGGGTATTCTACATATATTGAATATCTGGACATCTTGATCCACCAATATCTATTGTGTTGAGTTGATCTACATTTATTCTACGTCATTTTTGAATATTATAATTGTGGATCATAACAAGTGGTATCAGAACTTTGATTTGGGTAATTTGTGGGTAGAAAAACCTTAGTTTCGTGGAATAATCAATATATTTATATTGGTTTTGAATTTATATACAATTTTTTACTAAATATGGATAATAGTCTAATGAAGGCACAGTAATAAAATCAAGGTTTTTTAATCAATTTTGTGGGAGTTATTGATATTTTAAGTTTTTCACTAATTTGGATATATCTTCCGAAATATAAGGATTTTATCTTTGAAATTTTTACTGAAGATATAATAAAATACATTAGAAACATATTAAAATTTTCAAAAAAAAATTAAGAGTTAGTTATTATGCTTTTAGTATTTTTCATATATTCACTTTACAAGTTCTAATTTATGAATTTTTTTCACAAATTTTTTTATGATGTTACAATATAATAGGAGGAAGCTAAAATAAAAATTTGGGACATTTTTTGATATGATTTTAATGAGTTATTAACATTCTTGGGTTTCACAAACCCTAGTTTTTATTTGTGAATCATGAAGTTGCAAAAAAATTTAGGAGAAGATGATATTGATGCTAGAGAATGGTGGCTCCTTTTAGAGAATCATTTTAAAAAAACTTTTGGGCAAAGAAAATTATTGCCTTTTTTATCTGGGATTGCACTACATTAGTTTGATCAGTTGAGCTTTATAGAAAGGTTTTCTTCATGGGAAGAAATGGAATAGATCTTCCTAGATCATTGGGCTATAAAAGAAGAAGAAGAAGTAGAAGTAGTAGTAGAAGAAGAGAAAGAAGCAGAAAAAGAAAAAGAAGTAGAAGAATCAGTAGTAGTAGAAAAAGAAGAAGAAGAAGAAGAAAGAAGAAGAAGAAGAAAGAAGAAGAAGAAGAAGAAGAAGAAGAAGAAGAAGAAGAAGAAGAAGAAGAAGAAAGAAGAAGAAGAAGAAGAAGCAACAAAAAAAGAAGAAGCAAATGAAGAAGAAGAAGAAGAAGAAGAAGAATTGGATGATAAAGGTTCAAATAATTTAGATCCAAATAAATTTGAGTCAATTTTTCAATTTCAAGGATGGATTCAAAAGAACAAGGTTGTTATGTCCATAAACCCTACCAGTAAGTATAACTTCATCAACATGAATGTGGCAAATCATCTACATGTTCAAGAAAATAATATCAAGGAGGTTCAAGTAAATGGTAAGAATAATTCAATATTTGAATATTTGAAGCTCATTATGGAAAAATATGTTTTGCATTCATATTTTTATGCTTGGGATATGGATGATATGGATATAGTTCTTAGATATCCATGGTTAGAGTCTTTGGGAACAATTAATATTAATGTTTAGAAAAATTTCATGAAGTTTTGGTATAAGAAAAAAAAAGGTCACTTTATAGGATATCATATTGGGAAAGGTACCAATAACAGGCAAGGAAGATCATGAGGATGAGATTGAAACAAGTGATGAAGAGCATAAGGAAGATTCAAATAAAGACATAGTAAAATTAGAAATGAACACTTCATCTGCTCAAGAGATAAAGAAGGAAAAAGTGGAAGTGGTAGAAGATAAGGTGGAAAAAGTTGAGGTATATAGACACTCACATCATCATGAGACAAAAAAATCATGGAACCAGATGAGGAGTGTCATAATAATAATCATTTTGGATATAAAGGAAATTAAAATTTTAATCAGTATGGCTATGCATGGAATCCAAAGAAGAATTACTATGGTTAGGTATGGAATCAGTGAAATGTAGTGATCTATAGAACATGGAATGAATGAGGAAATCACTCTGATTATTTATGGAAGAATACCTACTATGGTCATGGATGGAATCAGAGTAGCATAGTGAAATATGGTACATGGAATCAAAAGAGAAATAATTATGCATGGACACCAAAGTAGTATAATTATGATTATGAATGGAATGAAAAGAGCATACATGGAAAACTATCACCTTCTAAAATCACATATGGGTGGCTCAAACATCAAGATTGGAAACAAGTGTGAAATAATTTGAAGCATAGTCATTATTTAGTTTCTTCTTATGTTTCAAGGATGAAACATGTCAAAGAGGGAGGTAATTCTATGTACCTAGGGATATGATATATTATTGTATATGGGTTGATGGAGATGCCAAAATGTGGCACACATCCCCTTTAGTAGTTATATGTGTCCAATATATTAGTAATGGAGTAACTTATAGAATTAGTGCATCGGGTAATGGTCAGCCTACATTAAGATTAAGACGTTACCCATCCATTATAGGTCTATATAGAGGAGATGATTATCATTGAAAAGATATCAAGTAAGCATTGAGTCTTCTATTATAAGAGGATATTGGGGGTTGTCCCCTCAAAAAGACATTGTGGAGTTATTCCTTCATAAAGGAGTATTGTTGGTGGTGCCCTTCCTTAAGGATATTCTACATATATTAAATATTTGGACATCTTGGTCTACTAATATCTATTGTGTTGAATGGATCTACATTTATTCTTCATCATTTTTTAATATTATAAGTGTGGATCATAATACCTTCACCATTTTCAAGCTTGTGTGCACCTTCCCAACCATTGTTTCTACATGTGATCATATTGTGCTTCATACACATATATTATCTTATTTTGTAGTTTTTAGGTAAGTTTTGATTGGTTTTTATTTATTTCTATGTCTTCTTTCTTTTTCTTTCCATATATTTTATTTTATCTTGTATTTTCATTTTTGTTGGTTTTCATTCAAGATTCTAACCCTCTTTAGATCTTGTGTAACCATGTCAATGTTTAAACCCTATGTAAAATCCTTTTTCAATCTTGTTTCCTAAAACATGTGCATGCCCCAATATATGTCCAAACCCTCATTAACCCATGTTGACAAAACCTTCCTCCCCATGGGTACACCTTGGAGAAAATTCTCTAATGTTCACTCCATCCTATTCTTGAGTCTGGGTGCACATCAGATAAAATTCTTTGAGGTGAACCCTTTCCCACATCCTTACCAAGGTGCACATCATAGATTTTTATTTAAAGTGCACATTTCCATAACTTCCCAATTAGTGCACTTTAAATAAAATTGTTTGAAGTTCACCCTTTCCCCAAGCTTTGTTGTAAGTTGGATATTTTTATCCAACCTACACCAACCTTACACCCTTGTACCACACCATTAACCAATGTAGTCTAGAGAAAATTCTCTAGACTACACCCTTATTGTCTCATGTATTTTAGAGAATTTTCTATATACTACACCCAAACCATTAAAACCTTGTGTAGTTTAGAGAAAATTATCTAAACTACATAGCTTTATTACTACCCCATGCAATGACATAAATTTTTCTCACTCCTACATATCTACTCCTTAGATAAAAATTCTAACTATGGAGGATTGGAATTCATTCTTGCATTTGATTGATCAATGATATAAGTTTCTCCTCCTAATAAAGCCATGAAGTATAAATTTCAATGTGTGCATCCTTTATCCAAGGTCAAATCAAATGTGGACTAGATTGGAGATATAGAGATTAGCCATGTTGACATGACTGAGTTATTACAGAGATTGAATAAGGACCCCATTACACCTGACATAAAAGTTATCTTAAAGAATGATTCATTTTGAAGTTACATTCCCCATATTATCACAAGACTTAGAGTTTGTCTTGATAGTTTTTACCCACTTTGACAAGCAAACTAGATCAATTAAGGATGCAGATGGTAAGGTTGTCATTTGGATTGATGAGGAGTATTTTGATAAAATCTCCATCTCTTTGATATCAAAGAATATTTGGATATAACTATGAACTTAGCTTAAGAGCATTATGATAAGAATTTTGATAAATGTAAGAGACATATCAACTCTAAATGGTTTAGGACCCCTTGGTACTCCATTGCTAGGTGGCCCAAAAACCTTTATCGCAGTGAGTTATTAGAGGAAGTAGGGGATTTGATCACTCACTTGAGTAGAGTTAAGGGGCTGCCCACATCAAATATTTTCCAATAATGGATGTATAATTATATATAGGCCATCAATATGTCCAAAAAAATTATCTTATGGGAAAAACATATCAGTGATGTTATATGTCACCAACTCTTTGAGGTGACCTCTTCTCTAAAGTTATCATGACT
Source organism: Torreya grandis (assembly GCA_037957365.1). Classification (NCBI taxonomy): domain Eukaryota; kingdom Viridiplantae; phylum Streptophyta; class Pinopsida; order Cupressales; family Taxaceae; genus Torreya; species Torreya grandis. The sequence continues at coordinate 395,803 of JARHVA010004805.1, read as the reverse complement.
TCCTATTTGGTATATGCTACAACAAGCATAAAATCCTTTCCAAGTTTAACCAATGTTGGTGATAGAAAGAATGTTCCTATGTATTAATAATATTCATATTTGACTCTAAAGGTGAGCATAAAACATTACAGAAGGGTTAATTATGCCTTTTTTTATAAGTACATTTTTATTTTTGACAAATAACTTGAGAAGAGAATTTTAGATGTAACATGGGCACAAGCCAACAAGGTTGGATGTATATTCCTACAATTCCCTACCTACACCTACATCAGGCTAGGAGGATTCAATGAACAACCTTATATACTACCCATGTAACTAAGTGACAAGTTGATTCTAATGGATATGTGTTGGAAAATGATGAGCATACACAAGAAACAATCAGATGCCCACAAACTAGGTTTTAAGTTTCTAATCAAAATTGGCTGGTATATAGTGTCTACCACTCCAAAGGACAAGATAATGGAAATTAAATTACAATGGATCATTCTTAAGAATTTAAAGAGTAGGGAATACTTTAACTAAAGGAAGATGAAAGAAAAGCTTAAAGGTAACTACACTCATATAAATATAATAGAATACATTTGGGTAGAGTTTAAAACAAACGAAGACTTGAGAAAGTTAGATTACAGTGATCTCATGGTAGATCAAATTATAAATATGAATATGGTTAGCATTCTAAAAGAATTGATAGATGATGGGAATACATTAGATATATTGTATGAGATTAATTAGGTTATTTTAACTCCTCTTCCCCTAATTCAATGGTTGATAAAGGAATCTGTTGGTTCTTAGTTTTACACCTCTATCACTCATCCTGGCACACATGAAAAGAGTGTCAAGAAAAGATGGAAAACTTGATTAATACATCATTGTAACCAGGGATGGCTTTGACATCATGAATAGACTGAAACATAGATAATGGCTTAGAGGCACCTAAAAAGGGTATGGCCAATTCCTTACTACTTTTATCTCTACCTGAATGAAAGTGAGAGAACATAAGAGGTAGCTTCACTCACATGAAGGGATTCTATGATTCAACCATCATGTGGATTGTTAGCACAAGGGAATACAAGTTTTATTAGAACATAACCAAGCTTTCTCAAACCACCTAGCAAGGGTTGTCACATAGAGTGAGCAAATGTTCTAGTTCAGATAGAAGCTACTAAAAATAGATATGGACATGATTGCAACTTCCATTTTAAATAATCTTCAACAACAGAGGGTCAAATAAGAGATTGTAATGTTGATCTTAAATGCACAAAATTCAAACACATGATTATTACATAATGTTTACTTACTCATGAGTAAACAACACTTTGAATATGTAGAGGATATGTTATATGTAGGGTAAAACACGGTAGGACAAAAATTCTCAGTTAATAGGGATTAAAAGTGGAGGGTTAACATATGAGTACAAAGAAGTTAAAACAAATTGTTATATCATCTTTACCAACAAATGTACCATATACCCAACACAAATGAAACTAAAATCATGCATAGGTGATATCGTTTAAGAACCTATTCTAATTGAATCCATGAGCCCAAAACTACCCTTAAAAAGGCTATCGGTGCCTTATTCCCAAATCTCAAAGTGGAAAGGATTTTATAATATAGACATAAACTCCAAATGACAACCATAAAGATGAATACATTAGATCACAAATAAAATAAGAATGTAACACACAAAATTATAATTCAGTGATAGAAAGAGAATGGAAACCATGAGCCAAATTCATTTATCAGTTGAATTGGAAATGATTACAATGTATATTGAGCAAAATAAAATATCAACATAGTGAAAGAAAGTTTTGTAACATGGGAGACATATGTAATGCTCTCAAATATTGCCAATGATTTTACATAAGAAATAAATTTGACACCAAAATTTTTACACAATGAGAACTCTCTGAGGCTATAGTTCAAATCAAAAATTTAACTTACCATTGTAAAGGGACATACCCCCTTTACTTATATAATTGAGCTAAGCCTAGCACATTCCTAAATATGATTATCTAGAAGATTCCTTCGTAGGCTTGGATTTTGTTAGACCTTGTAACAAACATGATTCCTTAAATTATTCATGTGTTCTTGTGATGATGGAAAAATTGATCCTCACATTGATAGAATAATTTTAGTTATCTACGTGGAGGTAGATCCTATAAGAGACAAAATAAACCTTTGTAATTTTTCTTAACAAATAAAATGTCCCTTTCTTATGTATATTATTAAAAAAACTACCTTGAAAGGGATGTGCCACTATCAAGCAAAGTACAATGGTTTCCCAATGGGAAATAAGAAAAGAAAAGGAAAGTGAAGAGAAAGGTGACATCGTGCCAACTCGAAAGAAACTAAAATATATAATTAGGTTTTGGAATTGATCTGAATGATGGAATCCTTTGCCAACCTATTTCTATATTTGGTATATTCCTCAATTATGGGGATGAGACTCCCTTATTCTGGGCTTACTTGTTATTTGAATTTGACACTATACTCTTCAAGCTAGGTAGCAGTTCATTGAAGCATGGTTTGCTTCCATCCAATGAATTCCTTGAGTTGGTCACATGATTTCTCAAGTGACACCAATTGATTTACCTTATGAACATCAAAGGATTCTTATGGCACATTAATGAAGTTATTCATAGTATCACACATTTCCTCCTCCCCCATATCATTTATGACATCAAGGCTCACCACCTTCCTTAGTGTGGTATCTATCTCTTTTGCCACAATCTTGAGAAACTATTCTTCCCCTTTTAGATCATAGATTCCATTTTTTGGCATCATCAGATGATGCTTGATTATCATTTGATACTATTTGGGTCTTTTATGATAATTTATAAAAATGATCTTCTCTAAAATCAAAGTGTCTACGATCATATTATAGAACTCATTCATCTTCCACTGAGATTCTTCCCACTTCTTGGTGTCTGCCTCATAGAAAAACATCTAGGCATCATAGTCTATTTTATTCTCCACTATGTCACTTGAGAATTTAAATGCCAAGTGGATTATTTCTTCTACCCTAGCATCCAAATCTTGTTTCTAGTCTTTAATTTCTCATCCTCTGGTCTTCAAATAATAAATTCAGTTGGATTTGATTAATACAAAGGAGAGATGGAGAGGATTTAAAGCCATGCGGGTAGTTAGAGTTACTACCTTAGGCTCACTCAGTAACTTTTACAAGTACTAGATCATAGCCTAGTTTTATACCTTTAACTCATCTATGGTGGCTTTATCTTTATCCATTCTATGTGTCACAATTTTAGCCAAGACTTTGCCTCCCCTAGAATGTAGTTGTAAACTATGTAAGTTTCAAGAGGGGCATCCTTATTCAAAGTATATATTAGAGGGATAGCTTTCTCCACATTCATTTTTATTTTAATTGTAAATGTTATTATGTAATGTGTTATAACCCTTTTAGGGGGATTGGCCTTATGTGCCTAAGTGATCTTAATTACGTTGATCTCCCCTATTTTGATCATAATGTCTCTTTTTTCCTTGACTTGCTCTTTGACCTAGAGAAGGGGTTTGATCTAGAATCCCATTGAAGTGGTAGACATTATTGATGGCCTTGAGATAGTGAAGGGTGGTGTCATTAGAGTGATAGATGTAGGGAGCACCATAGGTTTTGTCTATGGGCTCAACACAAAAAATTTAATCTATTCATTGCTCTTTTTCTCCTTGCCACCCTTATTTTCTCCATTCTCTTTTTCTAGGCTCAAATTTATTTACTCCAAAACATCAAACTCTAAACTAGGATGATGAGATTCCTTGAGAAACTTATCAATCAAACTTCCTTGTTCTATTGATTGGCTATAAGGCTGCATGGCCACTTTACCTTCTTTATTTGCTTAGGCCTCAGGTATGGATGAGGATATTGTGATGTCCTTGCTACCTTCAAGAAACTATTTACCAATCATGGCCTCAAAAACTTTATTATAAGTTGGGTCATGGACCCTAATGCAAAGGAGAAGACTTCATGGTACTTCAATTAAAGTGATATCTCCTAAAGTACCCTCTTTAAAATCCTTATTTGAATCATCTAATTCTTTATTTGATTTTATATGGGTAGGGGTACCCATTTACAAGTTTATTCCCCCACCTTCCTCTACACTCACCTTATCCTTTGATGTTGAACTTGAAACATTTGGAGGGGAAGGGGAATCTTGAGGTGCTTCTAGAGTTGCTTGTGATTTTTCTTACTCAACCACATTTTTTGGATTAGTGGTAGTTTAAACATCTTGTTTCAGCTTCACTTAAACTCTTTCATCAGACTTATTCAACTCTATAACTTTCATCCTGATCATCTTGATATCTATGTCTAATGAAACCGCTTCTTTCACTTGAGGGGCCTAAGTTTGAGTAGCTACCTCAACACACAACATCATCAAAAGACAGGATCATTTGAGCTTAGGATGTCTTCCTTATGACCTTTGATTTCTATTATCAAGTGTCCCTCTTCTTTAAATAAGCCCATCATTGGGGCCTTTACTAGGGTTTGGGGCCTCTCCCTCAGAGTTCTCTACCTAGTTTTTACCTATAGAGGAGTGAATGCATATTGATTCTTTATCACCTCAATGATGGGCTTACCTTCATTTGAATCCTCATCGTCACTCATATCCTTTACTCTCTAGGCATATAATTCTTGGTCTTCTTTCCTCTTCATAGGGAGTTCCTTGGATGGTAGGTCTTTAAATGCAACCTCTTTATTCTTTTTATGAAATCCACTTAGATGTTATAGATCCTTCTTGACTCTCTTTTGTTTGGGTTGCTCCCTTTCATCCTTACCTCTTTTTCTTGAATATATCTTTGTGGTAGGAGTAATTACTACTTGTGTTGATGGATAAGGTGGAATTGTAGTTGGATTGGCCATGGGGATGGCTACTAGAATGGTTGGTGCTATTGGGGATCCCTCTCCTGAAATGGATATGGGGGTAGCACTGGCCAATGTAACTACCCCAATAATATATTTTTCCCAATTTTCTACTAGGATTACTATCTTTGAGAAAGATAATCCATCCTTAGACTATGATACTATTATTGAATCCACATCAACTGGCTTGGTGAAATCAACATCACCAAGCTTGAATTTCTTGTTTCCTTTTGTTGTTGGTAGTGGAGCTAGTGGATCACCACTATACTCTAGGAGGAAACCTCTAACTCCTTAACATTCCTGAGCTCTTGGAGGGTAAGGGTGTCATATTCACCAAGATCCACCCCATGTTCCTTTATCCATCTAAAATTTATTCTCATAATTAGAAATGATCTCTAGGGGATGGAATCATTTTATTGAACATTAAAAGTTACTTGTGAGATGGGATAGGATTAAATATTGGCTATATTATACACTGAAGATAGTATCATCTTATCATCCACCATGTCCTTAGTGATGTAAGTGATATTGTAGATAGTAAACTCCTACATTATCAACCTTATATAATCTAATTTCTTGACATCCTCCTCAGTGGTGCAGTTAGACTAGATGTCTTCATAATGTGATTGATGTAATATCACATTAGTCGTTATATTTACCAACCATCTAATGTCATAATTTGGCCTAGGTAATATCTTATCAATTGTATACTAGCCCATTTCTTATTTAGATCCCTTTGCCTTGGTGACTGAAGGACATGAATAATACCTAATTACAAAAGGAAACTTAAACAGATTGTTAATCTTCTTGGATGTTATCATATCATGTAAAGGTACCATATATTGGCTTAGCTTCATTACTACCAATTTTCATCTACATACCTTGGCAATTTATGTGGGCACCCTGAGTAACCACTTACCCTAATATATGTGAATGTCCTAAATTGAATGTAAAAGGTGCCATATTTTTCAATTACTTCTTTGGCCACCCTGGACATTTTGTTGAGGCTTCTCAAAGGAAATAAGACACTTATCATAATATTGAAGAAGTAATTGTAGAATCTCCAAAAGTTCTTCGTAAAGCCCTTGATGGTGATTTTTGGGTATATCTCATAATTTAGCATTCCATTGGGGTTCCTAGTAAGCCCCTAGAATGTCCTATTATGCACTAAGTTTTACATTAAATAAGAGGACATGTAGAACATACCTATAAATGTCTCTTTTGAAATAATTATAGCTTGAAGATAAATCATCCACCTATGTAGATTGTCACTAAGGATAGAGGCCCAATATCACTTCTTCTACTTCTCTAATATGTATATTAGGATCAAGAACATAAATAGCTCAAATTTTTCCATGGTGGGAATCTTGTAAACCTTGTAGGCTATGGTAATGACATACTAGGGAAATTTGTTAAATTTTATCAGCTTTAAACTCTTGGATATCCTAAATAACTTTTGTCTTTTCTTGGCCAACTAGTAGGATGTAATAATATCCAAAATTACTTTATCATTCTTCCACATGTACTCCTAGAATTCCTTTAGTGAGAGTGTAATGATTTTTGGTTGGGGAGGAATTCCAAGCATGGTGCTAAGGGCCATAAGGGTGAAAGAGGAAATAATCAAATAGCTACCATTGACGATATTTTTGGTGTCTAGTTGGTATGCCTGAGCACATGAAATGATTAATTCTAGGTATGGGGAAGCTAGGGGGAATTCTAACATAGGGGTGATATATCTCATACCAACATTAGCTACTAATGGGAGGGGGTATGGCCATTATAGCACATTTAATAGGGACATAAAATTTAACCCCATGACATCTATATCCTTAATCCCATCCAAGATAGAGATAATGATGCCCTTCATAGCAATCGAGGATGTTATCATTTATACCCTAGATTTATAGTGTAATACTTAAAATTTTAACAAACCTTTCACTCAAAAAACCCTTGTAATACCTCTCAACTCTTCTCAAAGAGCACAATACAAGTATCTAAAAGAACACTTAATGTTAATCTAGAGGGTGGCACATAATAGAAGCTAAAAATCCATGAATAACTCGTTATAATCATGTTCTTACATTATACTTAGCTAGGGCACACAAATAGATCGAAAGCATAAATGGAAGCTCTAAATGCAAAGGGTAAATGCAAAATGGAAACAAATTCCTTAGTTATAATCATTTACATTTCAAAATTAGGGTTTCCATTAATGTTACAAAGCATAATGGCTAATCACCAACCACCCTCATTAATTACTTGAGCTTCATTTAAAAAAGAGATGGAAGATGCAAATGTTTATTTTATAACAGGTAATCCTCCATGCAACACATGGAGCCATACAAGTGGAAAATACATCATGGTACCTTTTTGATCCTTTGAGGACCTTCATACTTTTTTGACTCATTATTTTCCTTTGGTGTAGTGGTACAATATGCCTTAAACTCTTCATGGGATGCAAGGATTCCATAAGTCATTATTTAAAATTAAAATTTAGATGTTTGGGTCTTTAGGCACCTTTTAAACCTTGCCTACCAAAAGGTAAGTGAGTCAATTTTCAAAAAGGGATCGAGATCTAAAAGACCTTGAGGCACTGCTATGTGGCATCACTTTCTTAGCACACTTGAGCATTCGGCCCTTGGAGACTTTCTACACATTTCCCACTAAAAGGTAAGTAGGACAATCTTCAAAAGGAGCCCAAAACTCATAAAGCCTCAAGAACCCACCATGTGTCCAACTTGAACTTAAGCTCAAAATTTTGACCACTTTTTACCTTTATACAAGTTTTATTCATTCAAGGAAGGGTACAAGATCCTTCTAACCCCCAAAAATATTCATAAGAGTCCCTTGAGATAGATGCATATCCTTTATTCTGTTCATTAGGCAATTCCTCACCTTAGTCATCAAAACACATTGAAGGTGCAACTCATCAATTTCATCTCGGGCCCTAGAATTTCCTCTTCAAACATAAGGCAAAAAATATATACATAGAGGGAGGCTTGGATTCAATTCTATCTTCTCACTATGAATCATCCCACCATGAATCATCCCACCATGAAACCTTTAGTCAAACCCATGTTATTCCTCTAGAACTATTTAAAAATGTCTTTCATCTTCATAAACTTCCCTTTGAAACTTTTGTAGACATTCTTTGGGAATCTTGAAAAGGAAAAATTCCTAAAGGAAAAATTCCTTTGAATATTTTGCAAGGGTAAGATTATCTTACAAATCCTTTGGATTTTTTGTGCAGTTAAAATGTCTGAAGGGCCAGTGCCCTTTAAAATTTTTACCATAGACAAAAATTTTGAAAAAATTAACCTGAAAGCACTTAAGACTGAAAAAGGTAAGGCATAGAATTCTTTCAAATATTTTAGAGTAGACAAAATATCTAAAAAAATAAGTCTTTAAGGCTTTTGTCCAAGATAAAAGTCCCAAAGATTTATTTACATTAGGCATTGTGTTCATGCTAAAAGTCTCAAAAGTTTGAAGGGATAGAACATTTCACTAAATAAAAGCAATACAAAAGACTTGGAAAATTACAAACATGAACTTTGATGTTCCAAAGGAATATTTAGGAACATGACTAGGGATAATAACTAAAACATTGATACTCACCTAGTTTGGACTTGGGCATTTTATTGATAAGAGCTTAATTACTCTAGTGCAATTTTTGGTACTAACATTGGCTCTTGCTCAGGGATGCCTATCCATTGAAAATATATAAACTATAAAAACTTAAACCAAAATAAAAATAAAATGGATTGTACAGAATATACATATTTATAGAAGTTATCATGGACTCAATCCAAAAAATGCTTGAAGTGTCTACCATTAACTAGCAATTCTAGGATCCCTCCATCAATATCTCTAAGATAAAATGTATGGTTCCTCATCAGATAATCAATGGTGTAGGGAACCATCCATATGGAATCAAATTTACCATATTTTCCCTTGTCCTCATGTCTACTATCCTAGAGTAGGACCAGATCACCAATTTGAAAAGCTCTTGGGTTCACTTTCTTATCAAAGATATTTTTCCTTGAATTTTAAATTATTTTTATGAGATTTTCTATGAGATTCATCAAGTTCTATGATCTGGTTGATCCTTTACTCATAGTGGTTCATTTCTTATTCATCCTTAGCTTTTTACTACATGAATTGGTAAGTAGGTAACTACAAATTTAGGGGTAAAATAGGATGAGCTCTATAGACAATCTCAAAGGGACTTTTTATAATGGACCTCTTAAGATTCAACCTATTATCCCAGACAAAAAACTCCAATGCTTTCCCCATTTCCTTTTGTTGGCATATAAAGTCTTAATGATTTTTAATAAATTCTTATTACTAAACTCAACTTGCCCATTTCCTTGTAGATTGTGATTGGAGGTATATGCTAGATAAATTCCATAATATTCACATAATGAAACTAACTATTTGGCTCTAAATCACATAAAATTATTTCATAAAATTTTAAATTAGCACTCCAAATTGATAAATCACATTATTCAAAAAAAGTCAATGACTACCTAGGGGGTTGATCTTCTATTAGGGATTATTTCAACCCACTTTGTAAAATAGTCAGTTGCCATTAAGATATATTTGTGACTAGTACTTAAAGCATCTAATATCTCACCCATGAATTTCTTTCCCCACTACTTAAAAGGTCCCTTAATAGAAACTGGCTATAAGGGGAGTGATCTGGAAGCTTTCATTCACCTAGAGAATTTTTGGCATTCTTAACATCTTCTTATCATGGCAACAACATCTTTGAATAGTGTGGGCCACTAATACTTGGCCCTAAAAATCTTGTGTACAATGACTTTAGGAGTAAAGTGACCACCACACACACCACTATGGAACTCTGTAACTAATGAATAAATCTCACTTTCCACTAAGCATCTCAAGAGGACACCATTTGGGTTCCTCCAAGCTAGGTCACCTTATGATAGAAGATAATTTTAGGATCCTAACTTAAATTTCCTCCTTTGATTTTTGTCTAGATAAGAAGGAAAATTTAGATTCTTAAAATAATATATTTTCTTTATACCATGGAGATTGACTATACTTAGATTCAGGGTTATTAACCACCCCTTCTACATTATTCACTTCTATAGCCTATAAGTTGGTTTTAGTCATCAACTTGGTAAGACCCATGCCTCTGAACAACTTAGTAGTTTATATCCCTAGGTCATATTATTGAATTTTGTTAACCCATTAGCATCTTTTGTTAGTAATTTCATTCTGATTTAATATGTCCTTCACCATAGTGTGAAGAACATAAGCTAAAAATTTTAAACTTAGAATGTAAGATCTAGATTATTTGACAGCCTTTAAGAGAGAAAAATCTTGATTTGCCTCTATGGTATAGTTCATTTCATATCCCTATAATGCCTTATTGAATAAGGTAATTGGCTGATCATGACCGTCATCATTCTTTTGTAATAGCACTACAATAATAGTATATTCAGAGGCAAATGAAAAGACCTATAAATCTTTTCTATAATCATGACTATAAAGCACCAAGGCAATTTTAAAAGCTAATTTGATGTCCTAAAATGATTGGGTGGCCCTCTCCTCCCACTTTATAGTTTAATCCTTATTCAATATTGAAGTGATAGGAAAATTAATCTCTGTAAAATTGGAAATAAACCTCTTAAAAAAATTGATCTGGCTAAAGAAAGATTGGATACCTTTCTTATTTTGTGGGATGGGTACTTTATCAATGTCCTCTATCCTTTCAAGATCTATCATGACACCTTATTGAGACACAATGTGCCCTAGTAGCTTTGTATTTTGTACTCCAAAGTGTTACTTTCTAGGATTGAGGGAGATTTTAAACTCCCTACATCTGATAAGCATTTGTTCCAAATGCTCCAAGTGGTCATCTCTTTTCTTGGAGTATATTATAACATAATCCTAGTATACAATAATGAATTGGTTGATTAATCTAGTGAAAGATACATCCATTTCTCTCTATAAGGTGTCACCTACATTGATTAAGCTAAAAGGCATTTAGACATATACATAGGTCTCTAATGGGGTAGTGAAAGTAGTCTTAGACCTTTTAGACTATTTCACTATACCTAGTTATAACTAAAAAAGCCATCCAAAGTTGACAACAACTCAAACCTAGTAACATCTTAAAGCATGTTGCCCATGTTAGGCAATGGATATTTGTCTTTTAGTGAAGTGTATAAGTTATATAAATCAACACAGATTTGAATGTCTTCATTCTTCTTTCTAATAGGGACTAGATTCACCACCCATGATAAACATTTGATGGGTTGAATAATCCCATCATCCCTTAATTTATTCAATTCTTTTTGCATCTTGGTATCCATTATGGGATTGACAAGCTACTATTTTTAGTGAAATGGTTTTGTATTAGGGTGCAGGGGATAACATGCTAGAGTAAATCCTCCCTATAAGCTTTTAGCTCTAAATATGACCATGCTAAATAGTCCTACTACTTTTTTAATATCTTGGTGAATGCTTCCTTCTCCTTCTTACTCAGGTGAGTACTGAGCTAAATCTTCCTTGGATTTTCCTTTGTCCTAATTAAATTTCAGTCACATCCTTTGATATAGAAATGTTTCTAGATTTGATTCTGTCAGCTCCATCAAAGGATGATTCCAGACTAACCAATCCTCTAGGGATAGTATTAGTCTTTAACTATATTATTTATTTTCCATATAAGGATTCTTTTCCATCACAGACTTTTACCATAGAGTTCAAATCTATATTGGTTCATTCAAAATCATCTACATAACATAGAAACCTTCTTATTTGATCATCATTTTTAAAGACCTGCTAATGATCAATGTTGTCTAGGATAGAAGGCCTTACCAATACCTAAACCTCATACTCATAAGAGGGATTTCAATGTTTAAATTCAAACTCTATATCCCTCTTCACAAGCATATCTACCACATGATTGAGATCTCAGGCATGATATTCAATATTGAAAGCATCAAACCATTCTAAGTAGTCCCATACAGTGTTTTAATACTGATTCAATCTTTTCTATTTTATGGTGTAAGAAAATCAAACCTATTTCACCACTATTTCTGAATCTCCCTTAACTAGAAACCTCTTGAATCCATATTCATCTGTGATCTAAAGGCCAATCAGTAGTGCTTCATATTTTGTGACATTATTTGTGTACTCAAAGGATAATTGGAAGGAGTGTCTATAAATTTGGCCATTAGGGTCATAGAAGACAACCCCAGATCCATTTCCAATATTTGAAAATGCTCCATCAAAGTGCTCTCAAACTTGGCAAGTAAGAATATGCCATCAATGTTATGACCATATTACATCTTAAATTCATCAATCATATATTTAAATGTATTTTTGGATCTATTTAGGAGGGATTTGAACCACTGTTAGGCCTCATATTCAAGTGTGTTAATAAAGAGATTTATGCACACATCTTCTAAATCTATCTCATAATATTCAATGACATTTAAGAAGGCTTTAAAATGTTGTTCCCCAAACACTGCATTATTCCCTTGAAACTTAGGCTATACATTTCTAATATTTATAGGAACCTCATGAGGAAACCAAGCATACCATTAAAGTTGATAGGTCTAAACCTTGGGATCATAAATGGTCTGTGTCTATTAGCCAAACCTTGATCTTCTTCTCTGTCATTATCATTATTTGCATTAAACATAATCCTTCTCAAATCATGGTCTTCCATATCTGAATCGAAGATGAAGATGAATTTGGGGATGACTAAGAATGAATAATATGGGGAGGACTTGAAGGAGGAGAAATAGAATGTAACCTTAATGGCTTGGTAGGAGGAGAAAGTCTTCTATGTGGAGAAGGAGATTGACTTGTAGGGAGCTCAGATTTCTATGAGGTGCTTTGGTATCTTTCAACAAAAGGGATGTTAGAGAGAAGTGGGTAAGTATAGTGGGGGATAGATTAATTAGGTCTTACTTGATTTCCTAATATTTGGCCTAAAATAGGCTTCCACACTTATCTCCTTTTGGATGGATCTTTTAACTCAGGGGCAAGTTCTTTAAATGGATTCTTATAAAAGGAAGACCAAGTACCCTCCATATTTTTAGATCTAAAGAGAACTTTTCAAAATAGAGAAGAGTATATATAATAGGCATTGATATTTAAACCTTGATATAATAGAGTCACCATTAGAATTAAGACTTATAAACTAGAACAAACAAAAACATACATAATAATTGATAGATTGTAAACTTTTAGACATTGAAAATAATTCCAAGAACATTGAAAAACTTCTCATAGCATGGGGGTGGACATTCCTAGTGGGGTCACCTAGAAAGGTTGAAAGATGTTAACAAATCGAAGGTGAAAAACTTGATGTATTAACATTAGATAATGAAATAAATAAAACACTTATAGCTCTCTACAAGCATTCCAAATAGCATGGGTGAGTAGAGATCTCTCTAATAATGGTGCTAGAAAGATGTTGGTTCCCAATTGTACACCTTTGTCACTTGGCCTTGTACACATGAAGAGAGTGGAAAGAAAAGATGGAAAACCACTTAATACATCATTTTAGGGATGGGTTTGACATCATGACTAGACTAAAATATATAAAATGGTTGGGAGGAACCTATAAAGGGTATGGTCAGTTTCCTAATACTTATGGCTTTTCCTAAACCAAGGTGAGAGGACCTAAGGGGTAGCTTTTATCACATTAAGGGATTATATGATTCAAAATTCATAGGAATTATTAACACAAGGGGATACAAGTCTGACTAGAACACAACCAAGTTTTCTCAAACTACCTAGCAAGGGTTGCCACACAAAGTGAGAAAATGTCCTAGGTCAGACATAAGCCACTAAATATAGATATGGACATGATTGTAACTTTGATTCTAAAGAATATTCAATAATAGAGGACTGAATAAGAGATTTTGAGGCTAATATTTAATGTATAAAATGAAAACACATGCTAAGTACACAATTTTTATGTGCTCATGAATAAACAACACTTTGAATATGTAGAAGACATGTATATATGGTAAAATAAGGTAGGACATAAACGATCAATTAATAGGGATTAAAAGTGGAGGGTTAACATATAATCACAAAGAAGTTCAAACAAATTGCTATGTCATCTTTAATATAAAATGTACCATATACCCAACACAAATTAAATTGAAATCATGCACAACTGATATTCTTCAAGAAACCATTCTAATCAAATGCATGAGCTCAAAACTACCCTTAAAAAAGCTATTGATGGCCTATTCCCAAATCTCAAAGTAGAGAGGATTTTATAATCTAGACATACACTATAAATGACCACCATATAGATGAATACATTAGATCATCAATCAAATAAGCATGCAAAACATGATATTTTACTTCAATGATAGAAAGAGAATGGAAACCATGAGCAAATTTCATTTATCAATTAAATTGGAAATGATTATAATGTGTTTTGAGAAAAATAATAGATCAACATAATGCAAGAAAGTTATATAACAAAGGAGACATATGTAATGCTCTCAAAGCTTGTTAATGATTTTACATAAGAAATCAATTTGACACCAAAAGTTTTACATAGTAAGTACTCTTTGAGGCTATAGCTCTTGACTCAAAAATTTAACTGACCATTCTAAAGGGACATACCCCCTTATACAATTGAGCTAAGCCTAACATATTCTTAAAGATGCTCCAGGTGGAAGATTCCTTTGTGGGCCTAAAGTCTATTAGACCTTGTAACAAACATGATTCCTTAGATTATGCATGTGCTCCTATGATGATGGCATAATTGATCCTCCACATCGATAGAATATTTTTAGTTGTCTACATGGAGGTAGATCCTATAATAGACAAAACAAACCTTTGTCATCTTGCATAATAAATAAAATGTCACTTTCTTATGTACATGATTAAAAAAATAACTTAAAAGAGATATGCCACTATTAGGTGAATTACAATAGTTTCCTAATGGAAAATAAGAAAAGAAAAGGGAAGTGAAGAGAAAGGTGAAGTGGTGCTAGCTCAGAAGAAATTGAAATATTCAATAAGGTTCTAGAATTGATTTGACTGATGGAATCCTTCACCAGCATATTTTTATATTTGGTATATTCCTTGAGCATGGGGGTGAGACTCCCTTGGTCTAGGCCTGCTTGATATTTGAATTTAACTCTATATTCTTCAAGCTAGGTAGTAGCCCACTGAAGTGTGGTTTGCTTCCATCTAATGAGTTCCTTTAGTTGGTCACAGGATTTCTCAAGTGAAACCAATTACTTTATCTTATGGACATCAAAGGATTCTTATGGCACATCAATGAGGTTCTTCATAGTAATGCACACTACCTCCTCCCCTAGATCATTTATGCCATCAAGGCTCACCATCTTCCTCAATGTGGCATCTATATATTTTTTATAGTCTTGAGAGATTGTCCTTTTCCTTTTAGATTGAATATGCCATCTTTGAGCATCATCAAATGATGCTTGATTTATATTTGATACTCCTTGGGTCTTTTATGATCATTTGGAATAATGATATTCTCTGCAATCAAAGTGTTTATGCTCATATTATAGATCTCATCCATCTTCCATCAAGCTTATTCCCACTTTTTGGTCTTTGCCTCATAGGAAAACATATGGGCATCACAATCTCTTTTATTTTACACTATGTCAATAATTTAAATGGTGAGTGGATTATTTCTTCTACCCTAGCACCCAAGTCTTATTTCTAGTCTTCATTTTCTCATCCTTTGGTCTTCAAATCATCAATTTTATTGGATTCAAGTGATGCAAAGGAGAGATGGAGAGGACCTAGAGCCATGATATAAATTGAAGTTACTACCTTAGGCTCACTTAGTAACTTTTTCAAGTACTAGATCATAGCCTAGTTTTATACCTTCAACTCCTCCATGGTGGCTTTGTCTTTATCCATTATATGTACTACCATGTTAGCTAAGACCTATGAGTATGTTTTAGCTCATTCCTAGATGGATCCCATAGACTATAGCTATAGACTATGTAACTTTCAAGAGGAGCATCCTTGTTCAAAGCATCTAGTGAAGGGATAGATATCTCTACATTCATTTCAATTATAGTTCTAAAGGTGGTTATAGAATGGGTTTTGTCCCTTTTAGGGGGATTCACCTTATCTGTCTGAGTGA
The DNA here is from genome assembly GCA_037957365.1 of Torreya grandis. NCBI lineage: Eukaryota > Viridiplantae > Streptophyta > Pinopsida > Cupressales > Taxaceae > Torreya > Torreya grandis. Next base: position 379,796 of record JARHVA010004805.1, on the reverse strand, counting down.
TATTCATTACATCAATCTCTCGTATTTTTCTCATAATGTCTCTTTTTTCCTAGACCTACTCTTCAACCTAGAGAAGGGGTCTGGTCTAAAATCCCATTGAAGTGGTCAACATTGTTGATGGCCTTGAGATAGTGAAGGGTGGTGTCATTGGAGTGATAGACATAGGGGGAAACATAGGTTTTGGCTATGGGATCAATATAAAATGTTCAATATATTCATCACTCTCTTACTTCTCACCACCCTTATCCACTCCATGCTCCTTTTCTAGGATCAGCTATATCCACTCCAAAACATCAAACTCTAACCTAGGTTGATGAGATTCCTTGAGCATCTTATTAATTGAAGTTCCTTATTCTATTAACTAGATAGAAAGCTATGTTGCCACTTCACCTTATTTATTTGCTTGGGCCTTAGGTATGGATGAGGCTATGGTGATGTCCTTACTACCATCAAGTAACTCTTCACTAGTCATGGCCTCAAGAAATTTATTATAAGTTGGGTCATAGACATTGATGCAAAGGAGAAGACTTTATGGTACTTAAATTTAAGTGACATATCCTAAAGCACCCTCCTCAGCATTCTTATTGGAATCATCCAATTCCTTATTTGATTTTATATGGGTGGAGGTACCCATTTATAGGTTTACACCCCCACCTTCCTCTACACTCACCTTCTCTTATAGTGATAAAATTGACACCTTTAGAGGTGAAGGGGAATTTTGAGGTACTTCTAGAGCTGCTTGTGATTTTTCCTACTCAACCACCTTTTCTAGATTAGTGATAGTTTGAACATCTTATTCTAGCTCTAATTTAACTCTTTCATCAGACTTATTTAACTTTTTAGCTCCACCTTGATCACCTTAGCTTGGTGGTTGGGTGATGACATTATCAACAAATATCTATGTCTGATGAAATCACTTCTTTCTCTTGAGGGACCTAAGCTTGCATAGTTGCCTCTACACTAACCTATACAACATCATCAAAAGAGAAAGGATCATTATAGGTTATGATGTCTTCCTCCTCACCTTTGCTTTCTACTATTGAGGGTTCCTCTTCTATAAATAGGCCATCACTAGGGCCTTTACTGGGGTTTGGGGCCTCTCCTTGAGAGGTAACTACCCAATTTTTATTTATAGAGGAGTGAATTCATGTTGCTTCTTTATCACCTTGATGATGGGTCTACCTTCATCCAAATCCTCATCATCACTCATATCCCTTACCCTTTGGAAATATGAGGCCTAGTCTTCTTTCCTCTTCACAGGGAATTCCTTGGATGGTAGGTCCTTAAATGTAACCTCCTTCTTCATATGAAATAAAATTGAATTTTGTATATCTTTCTTGAATCTCTTGTGTTTTGGATGTCCCCTCTCATCTTCAAATCATCTCATTCTTGAATATGTCTTTATGGAAGAAGTAGTTATTACTTATTGCTTTGGTGGAGTAGGTGGAATTCTAGCTAGAATGGCCATGGGGATGGTTGTTGGAATGGTTTGTGATGTTAGGGTTCCCTCTCTTGAAATGGATATGAGGGTGGCACTAGCCAATGTAACCTCCCCAGTAATACTTTAATCCTAAGTTTTACCAGGCTTATTATCTTTAAAAAATATAATCTAGCCTTAGACTATGTTGTTATTGACTCCACATCAATTGGCCTAGTGAAATCTACATCACCAAGCTTGTGTTTCCCCTTCCTTCCATTATTGGTAGTGGATCTACAAGACCACAACTATACTTTGGGAGGAAACATCTCAGATCCTTAACTTGCTTGAGATTCTAGAGAGTGGGGGCGTCATATGCACCAAGATCCATTCCATGTTCCTTCAACCATTTGAAATTTATTCTCATAATTGGAACTGATCTCTAGGGGATGTAATCATTTTCCTAAACAATTAAAATGAAAACTCACATATGCTTGAACCCATACTAGATCAACACAAGACAATACTAACTCATATAATCTCATAAAACTACCTAATTCAATAAGTATTTCATAAACTAGGTTCAAGGGGCAATGAATTAAAACAAAGAAGAGTTTTAAGACTCACACCAAGTTTACATTAGTGGTAGAAATAATAATGGTCTAGACCTGTAATATCTTGAAAACACCTTAAAAGAGTTAAACAAGAAGAATAATGGATATGGAAGAATATCTTTAACAAGGCCATCATGCACAAGCTTACTAGACACCGATCCAAAGGCAAAATATAGGTAAAGAAAGTCCTTTATTGCATCAAGAGGTAGTTCTTATAATTTTTGATAGGGTTTAGCCTTATCAAATGAGAGTCTCTTTCTCTTCAAGAATAAGAAAAAAATAATTTATTATCAAAAGTCAAAGAGTTACAATGTGGAATGAAATAGGAAATATAGAAAAAAGGGGAAGCGAGAGGGAACATGTCAACTGATATCATTAAATGAGCTACCAACCTCTTTCAATGAATGTTCCACCATTTTTTATCAAATCAAGGTTAATACATCATAGAAAAAAACCTTCATTTGTCCCAATTACCTATAAATATTTTCATTGGTTGAGAAACACACTAGAAGATAAGAATATTCTTAGGATGATGAGTCATGATCCTACTATGAAGAAAAAACCCTTAGAGACCCATGAAAATCTATTAAATGCTCCAATTTTTTTCTCTAACCATTAGATCTCCATCTTGGGACTCTATGCCATCTTCCACTTGAGTTGCTTATGAGGACAAAATCCACATATCTTTAATCATAATAGAGCCATGACTATATCTAATTTAAATATCTATGGGTACTTGTTTGTCAAGATCATGACTATTTTTGAGTATAAGACAATCATCTACACCTTGTTTATATATGCACCTACTCCAACCAGAATATAGATTTATTATAGATTAAAAATAAATACATTTCATTGGTTTTCCTATAGATATAATGTCAATTAAAACCTATAGTACATATAGTCTTGATTTGAACTATATTAGGTTTAAAAAAACATATTCTACCTCTAAACCTTGTGGGAGCCAAGGAATCACTACACATGAGGATATTCCTTCTAAAAGAGCAAAAAATATAGCTAGGGAATAATTCTATAACTCTTAGAGAATGGGGTCAACATGTTCTAAATAATCAACCAAAGGTTCTATCAGAGTTTTAATGGCAACAAATCTTCATCATTAATAATATTGATTGTATGACTATGTCTAATTTAGTGGTGATTGATTGAGCTCTAATGGTAGTAATTCCCTTTGAAATATTTACCTTGGTTTGACGTAGGTCTCAATTCTTCTCCATTTGAAGTCTCTTGGCTTCAACTTTTAATATCAACCACTGATCTTGATCTAGGCTTCCCAAATTGTGACATTTGTTAACTCCTCAATCATTCTATGGGCCCTATAGTTAGTTTCATCTAGTTCTTGTGCTTTTACCACATGGTAACCACATCTTCATTCTTAGGAACATTGACTCTTTGACCTTACATGCACCATCAATCTTATTTTACATAGTTTAAATGTGTAGAATTGATTTACCTAGAAGGTACCATAGTTGTGGCACTTAGAAGATCCTTATTTGTTCTTAGTATTCACTAACTTGTTAACCTCTCACTCACCATCAATCCAATTTTGTATAATAATTATGATCCATTATCTACCTAGACCCATTGACCTAGTTGATCATCAGGCACCATTAGAATTCAGCTTGAGCTCCCAAGATCTTACCATTCATCAACTCTATCTTCATCCTTCAGAACATTTAAATCCAAATGGTTACTTCCCACAACTTTAACTTGATGTCCCCATAATGTCTCATTCTGCTAGTTCAACTTTGAAGACTTGTCTCTTGAGATAGATAAATCATCAAGTTACTAAATTTTCAAAGAATGTTCAAGGCATGAAAAAAATCATGTCCATGTAATACTTTGACCTTGATTGATTTCCCAAGTGTAATTATGAAAATCATAACCAGAGTAATCTATTCATTTATTCATGGCATGTTATGATGGTTTGGTTCTCTTTGGACTTGTTCATGTCATATTTTGATTTGTCAAATATTTGAAGAACCTTTAAGACTTTATTCCAACCTACTTCATGCACCTTTAATGCCATTAATCATCATGGAGACCTACTAGAATCCTATATTTTGTAATTTTAGACCTATTTCCATGTTTGCTTCCCAAAAATTAATAAATTACATTTTTATCTTGCTTAAAGTGTTTTAAAATATTCCCAAGTGATTTTTGATCTTATTCTTCATCATTTGATCATACTGTAGACACCAAAATTGTGTCAACTCCCCCTTGGTCCCCTTGGTCCACTTCTAAACACTCCTAACCCACACACTTATTAATTTAAAATAAAATACCTATTTTAAATTAATAACACCTCACCCATGACACATCACCCTTGACACCTCACCCTTGGATTCCTCACCCTTGGATACCCTCATTTATCACCCTATGACTAATCATTCCAACTCTCTCACTAATCCCCATGCCTATTAAACCCACCTTCAATTGTTTAACCATGGTAGCTGAACTCGGCAGATGGAAGAATGGGAAAAAGGCTAAAAATAGCCTCTTTACCTATCTTCTAGCCGCCGATGTCGATCAACCATCAGCCGACACCGGTGGAATCACTGACGTCGGTTGCTTAAAACCAACTCGCAGGCTGAACGGAAAACTAATCACAGACCTAAATGCTAATTCTCTTGCCTAAATTGATTTTATCTTGCTCCTCAGCTCTTTACAGGTACCAGCATTCTATCAACACTCTCTTGGCTATAGAGACTCTACCCAAGTGACTTTAGATCAGATTAGAACAAGGTACAGGGATCTCGACATCAGCTATAACAGGGACAAGCATTCACACCCCTGATTCTTTAGCAACTAAGAGCTAAGTATTTCTATTGGTTTTTATTTCAATACTCTTAGGATACATTAGTAATCAATCCATTGCCCATTTCTAAGCACTGTTGACACAACCCAACCTGTTCTTCTTGGAAAGGCTAAAAAGCCTTCCCTCATCTTTATCTCCCTTTCACGCTTGTCCTCTATCTCATCCCCTTTTCAAGCCATACACTATGCCCTACAAAACCCACATAAGCCATTAAACTCCGAAAGACATCCCAGATCATTCTAGTGATCACAAACAGACCCAAAACTCATCCAAAGCCCATTACCCCCATTGACATCGGTCTCCAGGCCCATTGCCCCTACTGACGTTGGTGGCCTAACCGACGCTGACAACCTTGACCAACCAACTTTGGTAGAACTAACGACATCAGTGATTGTGGAAGACAGATTGTAGAATATAGGTACGCATTATCTTTATTTATTTTGTTTAGTCTTTCACCATTTCTCTTTCTAGCAACATTCTTTTTATCAACTAGTGGACTGTCATCCCTCCAAAAAGTCCTTGCACTTCTAGGATCGAGCTTTGCTTGGCAGTCCACCATCTATCTATCTAACATTTTCCTTCTTTAAGTCTTTCTTATCTACAGGTGTCATCCTCCATAGCCAAAGAGGAGCTCCTTCAATCATCTGGATACGGTGTGCAAACTTCATCCAGGTACGTATAAACCCTTGAACATTTAATCTTAGTTTCTTTCATCTTTTGAATGTGAAAAATGAAAAAAATAGTTAGAAACATTTTGGTACACCCGATGGGACCCCTGGAATTTTCCTTGGGTTCATCATTCTTTTTCTTCTAAAACAAACATTCATATAGGTGCATTAGGTCTCTTCTTGCATCCTTTTCTTCTATCTCCTTATTTTGAAACGAAACCATAAGTGGAAGTTAAAAAGAATTTCTTTCTTTTTTTTCTTCTTGTCACCTTTCCTTCTTGCATCTTAGAGTAGTGAAGTTCATACTCTTAACCTTTTCTCAACTTGTTTGCATCCAAATAAAACATTTCAATTTGGGCTTAAAATTTATTGCATTTCATTTTTGCTTGAATGCATACTTAGCTCTCATATCTAGTAATTAAAAATGTATTATGAATAAAGCGTAGTGCACTTATGTTACACGACTAGACCACTTTCACAATCAAACATCTAAACATACCTGAGACAAGGTCCGACTAGGATTTCATCACCTAGCGAATACCTTACCCTTCCTGGCAATCCCACTTGGACTTCACTACCAAAGGGAGAACCCACTCTGTTCTCTAGCAGAGTATAAACTCTAGGGGAAGTATATACTGGCTAAGTGACCCAGCTTGTCTCTAGGCTCGTGAAGTGAGGGGAGCTTGATCCTTAGCACCAAGCCATGTATGGAAAGTAATATAGACTTTTGAGCACCAAAACTAACCCAAAACCAGCCTTAGACTGCCTCTTTTAGGACCTATTCTAAAAGCCAACTTCCCAAACACACTCATCTAAGGCATAAGCCAACAAGACTCTAAAAATTATTCTTAGGAATTAATGTTTAGGGGCTACTTGTCTTCATCTATTTTTCTGTCTCTATCTAATTTTTTGAGCTAGTGAGGTTGCATTCTGAGCTCCAAGAACAACTCAGACTTTCTTCTTTTTCTTCCAAAAAATTTTAGTTTTCTGAGTTTCTGGAAATACACAGTATCTAACATCAATTTTTACACCGATGTCAGCAACTTATCTTCACCGACATCAGTTATCTGACCGACATCAGCAACTTTCTTCACTGACATCAGTTTTCCTATCGACGTCAGTCACTGTCAAAAAATTTCTTCTCAAAATAGCAAGCTAAAAACCTAACCTTTTTGCTATTAAAAACACCAACTCTAGTTTTTTGAGGCTAAAACATATAATTTTTAGAACCTAAACCCCCCTTTTGCCTTGGATGGTTTTGACACGTAGTCAAACCAAAACTCTTGTTGACCACACAAGGCAACAACCACTCTCGCCTTCGCCTTCTATATCAAGTCCTCTAATGGAGTATCACTCAGAGACTGAACAAACTCCTACCCAACCAACCCTGACTCAACCCCCTATTGTTCTCAAATGGGACCAAGACTTTGAAAGGTTCTTTGACCTCAATGTCAAGGCCCTTCAGTACTATCTCATGAGAAGTCAAACACGAGACTCTTTAGTCAACCCAATTTATGGGATGTCGACCTCCTTAGGTGAGACGGCAGTTGTATCAACCGCCTCCATAATTCAACCCATAGACACCCAAGACATTGCCTTAGCCAACAACCTGACCATGACCAATCTTCAAAGTGTGGCCTATCCTATTTTTGGACCTACATCCATTGGGGTTTCGGTACCCCATCAACCGCAAACTATTCAACAAAGTTCTACGCCATTCCAAAACCTAGTTGTCTCCATCCAACCTACTCTTACACCCATCAACACAAGGGTGGCTACTCATCCTTTGGCTAATGTTGCCACCATCCAACCACCTCTAGTGACATCAAGCCAAGTTGTGCCTCCTAGCTTCACAACACAACCACCCTTGGCTTCAACATCAGCCCCTATGACTAGTTACCAATATGTTTCACCTATACAAGCACAACCAACTACATCATACACCCCTCCTAACTCCTTCCAAGAACTTTACAACTTAGCAGGTGCCCCACCTGCAACCCACCAACTGATCTAATCAAGATGCTGATGAATAAGATGTCTAATCTTGAGACATCTATTTTGGGTTCAAGAAATGTTCTCTCATATGAACAAATTTGTAATGAACCCATTCATCCTTCAATCCCAATCTGACCATATCCTAGTCAGTGGGAACTTCCCAAGTTTACTCACTTCCAGAGTAAGGAAGACCCACAACAACATCTACGAGAGTATAGACATGCTTGTTACCTTATAGCCCATGATGATGCGTTATTACTACGCATATTTCCCATGTCACTTTCTGGAGTTGCCCTCGATTGGTATAGTTATGTTACCAGTCACTCTCTTTTTACATTCACCCAATTAGCTGAACTTTTTCTTGACCGCTTTTTTATCAACATCACCAAAAATGTCTCCATCACAGACCTATACTCTATTAGATAGTTTGACAATGAATCAATAGCCGATTTTGTTGCCCATTGGAGAGGCTTAATCAACCAACTCTCCTTTTCTTTACCTCAACCCAAGCTCATTGAGCTCTTTTCACAAGCATTGCCAAACACATTTCATCTACCTTGTGGGTCCAAACATTCTGCACATTTGACGAAGCTTTCACCATGGCTAAGAAGCTTGAACTCTATGCTATTGAAGAAAACAAGGTCAGATTGCATAGTAAAAACCCCAACGCAAAATCAAATGACCCTTCTTCCCAACCTTCTTCTACCAACATCAATTCCAAAGGATCGACAAATGCTATAGTCATTAGACCATCATCTTCAACAACAACCAACCAATCCAAACCTTCCACATCTCAAAGCATCACAAGATAATTCCAACAACGATATATACAGCATCAATACACTCCAATAGGAGAGTCATATGCGTATGTGTTGGATAAACTAGTCAAATAGTGGGTCCTCAATCTCCCTCAAGTTTGACCACCTCAATTTGACCCCATAAAAGCCATCCCTACATGGTATAGGGAAAATGACTTTTGTCATTATCACCGTGTCAAAGGCCATGACATAAACAACTACAAAACCTTCAAAAACATTATCCAGGACATGTTAGACAAGGGGGATCTTGTTTTAGATAACCCAAATGCACCAGCTAACTAAAACATCGACATCTTTAGACAACCTTTTCCTAACCATCCCCCTAACCAAAACAATGTGTAGACCACGGCCAATGACTCCCAAGAGCGTAATATACACACAGTTAACACTTTCTCACCTCTTATGCCTAACCATCCTCTCTCACAGTCTGAAGAGGTTAGCCCACTGATTTGTCCACCATAGGAAGGAGAGCCTTCTTCTCCTATTTTTCCTCCACAGGTGGAAGAACCTTCTTCTCCTATTAGTTCTCCATCGACCTCTCTTATATTGGAGGATGCTTTGACGATACCAACATTGGTAGCCTTGCCCTCATCCTTCCTATCATCAATGGGGGATCATACTTTCCCCACTCCTAGACCACATGTTGAAGCCATCACCATCCCTACACTCTGCCCTCTCGAAGAGAGACAATCTCCAATCCCTTCTCTACTGAAAGAGGAACTCGCCACCTCACCTACTTTGGTCAAAGAAGATCTGGTGAGGGTAGACTTGAACCTTACCCCCCATAACAGTAGTCCTCACACCCAACCAAAGAAGGCTACTAAACCACATCAGAGAACTTCTCCTCCACCATCATCATTGCCCTCCATTTTGGGCCCTCATCCATCCACCTTAAAAGGAGTGCTTCCTACTCTAACACCTATCAACAACAAGTTGCCTCCATTACTCCCTTTACCCAACAAAAACAAATCACCTCCATTACTACCAACACCTAACAAAAACATACCTCCTTCAAAACATCTATTGCCCCCTACCATGAAAGTGTCATCTATGCATCTGGCCACATTGCCAAACAAAAGGATGATACAAAATACTCCTTCAACAACTCCCAAACAAAAGTCATCAACACCTAGTGCATCAACAAGCACGGACCCATTAGTGGGTTCATATGCTTTGATACTATGCCAACTTTTGCAAACTTCTAGCATAACTCTTCCACCTATTAAACCATTTCAACCCCTCAGACCAAAACCATCTTGGTTTGATGATACTAATATTTGCCTATATCATCGCACACCTAAACATGACACTGAGAATTGTTGTGCCCTCAAGGTTGTCATTCGCCAATACTTAGAAAAAGACACCCCTCTTGTTGAGGATACTGTCAACAAATCTCCAACACCATCTCATGTCTCCCAACCCTTTTCACCATCACACTCATCAACTCTCAGATCAAAACCATCTTGGTTCGATGACACTAAATTTTGTGCATATCATCGCACACCTAGACATGACACTGAACATTGATGTGCTCTTAAAGCGATCATTTGTTAACACTTCAAAAAGGACACCCCTTTTATTAAGGATCCTCTTGACCACCCTTTCAACAAACCATCGACACCATCCCATGCCTCTCAAACCTCATCACCTAAATCAAAATCCCATCATCAGACTGTGGTCTCTCTATCACCTTCAAACCCTTTGTTTGAAATCAACACCATCAATGTGGCCAACAGGTCACAAACCATGAAAGATAAAGGGAAAGAGAAGGTTTATTTCCCTCAAACATATCCATTCATCAAGCTTCCACAACCAAAACCCAAGATTATTATCTTGGGCACATCTCAACACACATATTTGCAGCCACTTCATGACCCCATGGTGAAACAACTTTGCCAACCCCCTGTGAAGACATCTTTGTATGACCTCATTCAAAGCTCTCCACAACATCAACAAGCCTTAATCAAAGCCTTATAGATAGTGGAGGTTTGACCTAAAGACTCCCAACCACTAGCTACCTTAGTCTAATCATTACCAACCATTGCCTCCATCACCATCCATAATTTTGAGATTCCAAACTCCAACCTGGAAGATCAGGATCTCTTTCTCTCAAACCAAAACCTATCAAAAAGCTTTGCAAGATGCATCCTTGCATCTCACTCCTTGACAAAGAGGAGCTTCATCATCTTCTCTTCATCCTATTTATCCAACTCATTGATTATCTGCAATGGGTGCCAAACCTTGTCCTTGTCACAAATAACTGGGGGAACTTGACTCTATCCTGACTATCATGACCTCAACCAAACATTGACCAAACATCAACCAACCAAGCATTGACCAAACTGACCTCAACCAAACATTGACCAAACATCAACCAACCAAGCATTGACCAAACATAAACCAACCAAGCATTGGCCAAGCATTAACCAAGCCTCAACCAAGCATCAACCAAGCCTCGACCAAGCATCGACCAAGCCCCAACCAAGCCTTGACCAAACATTAACCAAACATTGACCAAACGTTAACCAACCAAATATTGACCAAAACATGCCAACAACATATCAACCAACTTCATGTCCAACATCAACCAACATATGACCAACATGAAAAGAAGTAAACAAGGCAAGTTTGCTCCTAATTGGCTCAGACCTTACATCATAATGCACAAGTATGGATCAAGGACTTATTGTCTATCTTCTCTTGAAGGCCAGCTAGAAATTGAGCCCCTTAATGCCTTGCATCTGTGACCATTCTATTGTTAATCAAGTACTCATTCACTTGATATTTAACTTGAGCTCGTCCCTTGAGCAATCCCTGTCATTTTAATCCTCATTCCTTTTAACCCTGTTCCCCTACACAAACACTATGTGACCCTTTTATAAATTATGGATGCTTTGTCCTAATAAAAGGGATCCCTTAAGCTTCTATAGTCTTGTCCATGACTAAAAATTCTATCAAAAATAAATGGAGATGTCAAACAAAATATCAAAAGGTCATAAACTCTAAATGCAGACTGCTCCCTCGAAGGACAGCTGCATCATCATTGTTGTAGCTAATAGGCTGCTCCCTTGAAGGACAGCTATTCAAAGCCCTCAAAAATATATAAAGCAAAAATATAGACCACTCCCTCGAAGGATGGCTATGCCTAAAAATCATTGCTACAAGCAACACTCTCTCAAAAGCTTCTTGCATCGATCAACTTCACAAATGACCACAAAATAAAATGACATCCCCATGTAGACTTCCCACATTGATCAGTCTACCCAAAAAAAAAGTGTCATGGACTTGACTTATAGTCGTTCTCAAGGTCTCCTATAAAAAGGGGCAAAGTTATCCCTACTAAAAAGGGGTTACCCTATCCTAACATATCACATCATCTATTACCCTAACTCAAGGGATTTTGATCTCATTTTAATGTCAAAGTGATTCGATTACTTCTCTAACACAAACAATGGTCAATGACGTAATGCATGAACGGGGCTTTTGTTTCTAAAAAACCCCCTACCTATGCTATCATTATGGTCCTTGTCAATGAAAGGGAAAAAATGCCTTTCACTTCCTCCATACCTTTGTCAAATCCAACCAAATCATTTTCTAATCCAAACCAAACCAAACTAAACCATTTTCAGACCACTAATGCTATCATAACCGATTCACACTAGTTTCTATGGAAACCAATACACATGGAAACTATCGTCCACACAATTTATGCCAAGCATAAACCATTACTTGCTGAAGCATAAGCATACTCATTTCATTTTTATCATACATCCATCACCGATATGGAAACTTACTAGGGATGGAAAACCCTATCACCAATGTTACATAATACACCATCACATAATATGGAAAAGGCTATAACATCATCATACCCTCATCATTTATAACCTAACCAAACCAACCTATTAACTAGTCTGAACTACATTGGTCTAAGGCCCTTCAAATAGGGGCTATGTAGGCAGCACTCAGATGACATGATGTCTTCTGGGGTTAGCTTGGCCACATTCGTTTGTTTATCTACTTGATGGACAAACCTTTTAACCTTTAACCATGACTTAACCTAGTCTGACCCCATCCACAACCGACCCTTTTCCTCCCTTTTAGGGAGAACTACATTGGCTTGAGGCCCTTCCAACAAGGGCTATTTAGGTAGCACTTAGTTGACATGGGGTCCTCTGAGGTTAGCTCAACCATTCCTTCATCCATCCATTTAATGGACCAACTTCTATGTCAACCCAAAATCATGACCAAACAATCAGCCCTAACACTGTAGAAGTCACATTTGACTTCTCATGGGGCACAATAGAGATCACACACATCTCCCTAACCACAACAGACACCACTTGAGATGACTTATATCTCAACCCGACTCGACCAATGATCTTGGAGATCATGACTATCTCCTCAGACCACGACCATTTTCGAGACACCTTTGCCTTAGTTGTTTTGATTACATGTAGGCTACTTCACGAATAGTTAGCCAAATTGTTTGCAACCCATATTATGACCCTCACACCTATTGTCGGATCACAAGCAAGTTGATCCCCAATGTTTGTGACATTTTCATGTTTTCCAGGAGCACTTCCTGAGCCCAAAATACTTAGAACATGATGAACAGCTTTGATCATTTAACCCAATCAACTACGACTAAATGCTGGGGACCAGTTATTTTGATTTTAGCACTCCTCAACCCTTGACTTGTGACAATTTGACCTGACCTATCACATGAAGTGGTATACATGCAATCTCAACTTTTGCAGTGTTCACACTCAAACTTCACCATATCCATCCATTATCTATCAGATCGACACCTGATATTAGGTTACCTTCCCTCAACTCCCGCTTTGAGGGGGAATGCCTCATCCCTCATCTAGGGCAACCAACTCCTATTTTTGTCTTTCAGTTCACAACCAATAGGACAAAAATGACCTTATCCCATACTTGGGGCAGCTTACTCCTATTTTGTCTTGCAATTTGTCAAAACAATAAGACAAAAAGGGGCAAATATAGACACCAAAATTGTGTCGACTCCCCCTTGGTCCCCTTGGTTCACTTCTAAACACTCCTAACCCACACACTTGACACCTCACCCATGACACATCACCCTTGACACCTCACCCTTGGATTCCTCACCCTTGGATACCCTCATTTATCACCCTATGACTAATCATTCCAACTCTCTCACTAATCCCTATGCCTATTAAACCCACCTTCGATCGTTTAACCATGGTAGCTAAACTTGGATGATGGAAGAATGGGCAAAAGGCTAAAAATAGCCTTTTTACCCATCTTCTAACCACTGACATCGGTCAACCGTTGGCTGACGCTGGCAGAATTGCCGATGTTGGTTCCTTAAAACCAACTCACAGGCCAAATGGAAAACTGATCATAGACCTGAATGCTAATTCTCTTGCTTGAATCAATTTTCTCTTGCTCCTCAGCTCTTTACAGGTACCAACATTCTATCAACACTCTCCTGGTTGTAGAGACTCTACCCAAGTGACTTCAGATTAGATTGGAGCATGGTACAGGGATCTCGACATCAACTGTAATAGGGACAAGTGTTCACACCCCTGATTCTTTAGCAACTAAGAGCTAAGTATTTCTACTGGTTTTTATTTCAATACTCTTAAGATACATTAGTAATCAGTCCATTGTCCATTTCTAAGCACTATTGACATAACCCAACCTGTTCTTCTTGGAAAGGTTGAAAAGCCTTCCCTCATCTTTATCTCCCTTTCACCCCTATCCTCTATCTGATCCCCTTTTCAGGCCATACTCTCTACCCTAAAAAACCTGCACAAGCCATTAAACTCCCACAGACATCCCAAATCATTCTGGTGATCACAAATAGACCCAAAACTCGTCCAAAGCCTATTACCCCCACTGACATCGGTCTCTAGGCCCATTGCCCCCACCAATGTCACGGCCTAACCGACACCAAAAACCTTGACCAACTGACTCTGGTAGAACTACCGATATCGATGACTATGGAAGATAGATTATAGAATATAGGTACGCATTATCTTTATTTATTTTGTTGAGTATTTCACCATTTCTCTTTCTAGCAACATTCTTTTTATCAACTAGTGGACTGTCATCCCTCCAAAAAGTCCTTACACTTCTAGGATCGAGCTTTTCTTGGCAGTCCACCATCTATTTGTGTAACATTTTCCTTGTTTAAGTCTTTCTTATCTACAGGTGTCATCCTCCATAGCCAAAGAGGAGCTCCTTCAATCGTCTGGATATGGTGCGCAAACTTCATCCAGGTACGTACAAACCCCTGACCATTTAATCTTAGTTTCTTTCATCTTTTGAATGTGAAAAGTGAAAAAAATAGTTAGAAACACATACACTTAATTAAGAAGTCTATTCAGTTGATCTATCTAGGAAAAAAAATTGTATATGGGCTATTATTAGGTAACATTTTTGGTGGCATCCTAGGATTATGTGCCTACTATGCAAGAAACTATTATCTTTAAACTATCCATTGGGTATGGAGTCTCAAGTCTATTGTCTTAACTAATTATGAAATTTAAAACAAGGCTAACCCTCTCTAGAAAAAATTCCCCTTAAAACAAAAAAGACCAAAAATAAATAAAATAATAATTATGCCTAAGGCACTTATTGAAAGGGAAACATGCAATAGGAAGAAATGTGTACAAGGTACTTGAAGGAAAGCATAAAATCTACTCTAATATATATAATATTATACAATGGATACAAACTCTATTAATAACAAGGATTTAAATTAATTCCATTGACTGGGATGGCTAATACCTCTCCATCCAATTGGGCAAGCTAAAAATCATTATGTTGTTTTTAGCCATAGATCAAATAAGGACCACTCCACAAGCTATCAAACTTGGTATGGTTACCTAGTTTGGCCTTATTTGAGTCCCATTTGAGAACTAGGTCCCCTTATTTAAAGTCCCTTGATATGGTTCTCTTGTTAAAGGCCTTCTTGACCTAAGCTTGATGTGACTACAATGTCTTCATTGTAAGGTCCTTGATTTCTTCAAGATCCATGAGCTTTTCCATCCTCATGCTCATAGGTTCACTCTTCATCAACTCAATCTAATGGGATAGTTCCAAGGTAGGTCGTTCAAGAGAAATGGGCATTTTGGATTCTTTCCCATATACTAGGACATATGGATAATTAACAATGGCAACTTTGGGAGTCACTCTATCAACCCATAAGGCTACCCTTAGTTTTGTATGCCAAATCCTCTGATTTTATTCCATGGTGTTTCATGTAAATTTTCACTTAAGGTTATAAGAAATAGAGAAAAGAAACTCGATACGAGTATGGTTGAAAAACCTATTTATTTGTGTGTACATTGAATCAGAAGATTATGAAGAGATTTTGTTTGGCTTGGGAGGAAGACCTGTAGATAAGAAAACATAGAAGAAAACTTATTTGTTAGACAGATAGTTGGGTGGATTGCCTAGTGGTAGCTAGATCTCAAAAGTGAAAGCTTCTTTAGGGGTTGTCAATCCACACATTTTGAACAATCAAGTTGATAAAATGGAAATAAGATACTTGCATTAATAATCAAAAGGTACTAAAACCAAATAAATTAAATATTAATAGAAAAGTAGGCTAGAAATGATCTAATTAGTGATAGACTAATTAATATTAGTGCAAACAGATTAGTGTATGCTTTAAAAAACTAGAAAGGGGCCTATGAGTGGTTAGAAACATAAAAATTAGATTTGATTGGGTGTAAGTGGGTCAAATCAGCTTACTAGTTTTTCTAATAAGTGACCATCAATGGTTGGGGTGACCATCGACGGTTATTCTGACCATCAATGGTTGGGGTCCAACCATCAATAGTTGACTATGGAATTTTGGGTTTGATCACTAGAAGGTGAAGGGATTTACAAAATAATTTTGGGAGTTGGGTAAGGGCTAAGTTTAGTATGAAATGGAATAAAATCACATGAATATAGACAAACAAGTACTTGTCTTACCAAAAGTGGATTGGGTGGGTGGTTGATGCAATTAGCCTATTGGTGGAATCTAGCTCAATTTTGGTAGAGTAACAATACCTATAATCTTGGTTAAGAGATGATAAAAAGTTGGCTCTCAATAAGATGGCTGATAATTCTTGATAATGTGAATGTTTCTAATTGACTTTATTGACCTACAAAATAAAAATCTTGAATTATTTAGCTCTTGATAATTATTATAGATGAATTTAACCTCCCATACCTCTTTCTCTTATAGTCATAATCAAAAGGTGGAAGTGAATGTGTAACAAGGTCATCTAAATATAATTTGTGCATGTAAAGGCTTGTAATACAAATTAGATAAGTTATATTTAGAAAAGGCTTAGTAGAGCTTGTATACTCTTTGTAAAAAAGGTGGATCTTGATCATCAATGGTCAAGGGTTCCCAAGGCTGACCATTGATGGTCATCCTAACCATTGATGGTTAGGGTCTCCAAGAATAGGGTCTTAAAGGTTAGGGATACTTAGCTAGGTGTAACTAAGTGTAGATTTGTTGGTTTAGGCCTGATAGGTGTAGGTTGGTCCTCAAGGGGGCTAGGGGTACTTATAGGGCTATTTTGACATTTAGAATCATAGGTGTGTAGATTTATGATGTCTACATTGTGCCCATTTTTAATATTTAGATTACATGAATGAGCTATAAAAAAATGGAGTATGGATCATGGGTATGGTTGCCCTGAGAGTGGGAAGAGGTGTTCCCCCTCAAATTGAGATTTGGTGGGGTAAAGCTAAAGTAGGTACAGGTTTGATAAGTGGTATATGGGGAGTCACTAGGTGGTGACATGATGTTGGACATTTTAAACACACATGCACATAAAGTACAACAAAAGGTGTGATATTCAAGATCACATAAAGATGAGGTTGAAAATGTTTGTAAAAATAAGGGTCAGTGCTAAAAATGACAAGTGACAAGTGAACCACATGATCACCTATAGGTGTGGTAGCTAGGAACACTCATAAACATAAGTCTCCTAAGTGATTTTTATGTATTTGGTGGGTATCTAAGGTAGGAAGTACTCTTAATAAAAACACAAATGGGTCAAGTGTTGTGGGTATTCAAGGTAGGAAGTTCTCTCATTGAGGCACAAGTGGGTCAGTATGTGCAAGGTGGTGCAAAAATGCAAAAGGGTCAACATAGCAATGTTTTCATTACAATCAAAAGACTAGGCAATAATATCACAAAGTTGCATGCAAGATGGGCTAAAAGAGACCAATGGTGAGGTGATAAGGTGGTTGGGTTGGTGGGAGAATGGCATCTCTAAAGTAGGTAAGATCCTGATGTAAAGTGTTTGAAAGGGGTGAATTATAGGGAAAAGGTGAAAAGGTGGGCTATGAGCGTAACCTAACCATAGTTGTTTAGGGTCCCTAGAAGATGATAGTAAATGATCACCCTAACCATTAATGGTCAAGGAGAGACCCTAATAGTCTAAAGGGTAAAAAGTAAAAAATAAAAGTAAATTTGTCATTATCACTATTGTGTATTATTTGACCAATCTCTAGGTGATTTAAGTGTTTAACGAGGAAGGTGTGTGTTGAGGTAGACATTGATCCTTAGTCAGAGGTGTGTGAGTGATTATATGGGTCTAGGATGTAGGGAGAATGAATACATGGTCAGGCACTTGCTTGAGGGCTTAGACCATGGAGGAGGTCATGAAATAAGGTAGGGGGTACACTAAATTAATAGCTAGGTGTGATTTTTTTGCTTGTTTATCTTTGTCAAGGGGGTAGAGTCTATAAAATAACTATTTGGGTTTGCATACCCTAGGTAGGGTTTTGGGGGTTTTGGTCAATTGGGGTGGGTAAAACATCTAATTGATAGGTTGGGTAGGTGATTGGGTAGTAGGCTAGTTGGGTAAAGTGTTTAAGATACATGTTTTATAATTTGGGTCACTGTTTAGGCCCTAGTAGGTTTTAGGTGTTTTGACCATGCAATGCCCACAAGTAATCATGGATAGTTAGGTCTAACCATTGATAATTAACACCCTAAGAATTAGGGGTCCCTAACTATTAGTGGTTAGCATGACTGCTAATGGTTACACAAGATGAGGTAGAGTTATTTGATGGATGTTAAGGGTTTCAGAGTGGTTTGAGGCTAGAGTGTAATGGGTAGGCCTGAAATTGGGCCTGATAGGTTAGGTTTAAGGGGTAAACTAGTTATGGCTATGTGTTAGTTAAACTAGGTTAGGGTTAGTGGAAAGTTTTTAAAATATAGGGTAGATAAGACTAGGTGGGATCTAAGCTAAGAGTTTTGATCTGGTGTAGGCTCAAGAGTAGATACAGATATGAGACTATGTTATAGATCTTCCTTACACTATTTAAGGGGATGATTATTAATGATTGGGCCCATATGGAGGTGGTAGGGCTAAGAGGGATGAGGCACCACCAATATGTGACTAGGGATGCATCTATGATACTAGCACTCATTAAGAGATGGGATTCTACTACTAACACTTTCAACCTATTGAATAGGGAGATGACTGTTCTCCTAGAGGATGTCCATAAGATCACTCAACTCCCACTACATGGTGATGCAATCTACCAAATTGAGTAGGAATAATGGGATAACTATGTTTATTATATTTATGGAGATGATAGTGACTAGGTCTAATGGAGCTTTATAGGGTTTAGATACACATCATTGTACAAGAGGGATCCTAAGGAGAGGAGACTTAAGATGATGTTGATGATCATGGTTACTTGCTTTGGGCTCTTAGATTCTAGTAGTGGGAGATTCCCTTATGTACTATTGGGGGTTTTGGTTGAGATATTGCTTAGGAAGACCATATTTGGGTGCGTCTTAGTGTTGCTTATTCAAATTTATAGAGAGATATGGGGATTTAGCCACCATAGGAGGTATGGGGTTAGTGTGGGCATGGTTTTGCAATGTTGGGCCTATGAACACATTTAGGTACTAAGGCCTATGGGATTGTCATGGGAAGGGTACACATAGTTGGATTTCCCTATGGGATTTATAAGGTGGAGGGATGACTATGTTACATCAGGGGTTGGAGGTGAAGCACATGATATTGAGAGGTTTAGGGTTACCCTAGGTGGATTGGTAGTTTTAGACATCACATAGAGACCATACCTATAGTTCCCTATATAGCCAAGCTACAAGATGGAGACCCTTGTTATACAGAGCTATAGATGGATTTTTTCTATCCAAAAGGGTGAGTTTGAGTTGATTCCCTTTGATCAAGAGTAATGCTATTTTAGATTCTTATAAGGTGTGTTGTTCCCCAAAAAAATTTAGCTATTTTTGGGACAACATTTGAATTATTTTAGTCCTGTAAACCAAAATAATCTCTTCCTTTTCCAAATTTTGTCTTGAGCATTCAAATTCCTCAATTTTCAAGATTTTCAAAAATCTACAAATTGTAAACAGGCTCATTTCTATAGGTTCAATAGGCTTCATGACTTCTGCAGGTGTGTTCAATCAAAAGAATCAGTTTTTAACAATTGGTCATTATTGGAATTGGTTCATCACCTTGGTTCAAATAGAAATTTCCATCAGCAAGCATCAACATTAGGTTCAACACTTGGTTCATCCACTCAACTTCAGTGCTTTGATTCATTCTTTGGTTCAATCAAACGATTCATCAGTCGATTCAAAGCTTTATTTGAAATGTTGAACCAAAATTTGGTTCAACGTCTTAGTTCAATGAAAAGGTTCAAAGCCTTGGTTCGATGATTAGTTTAAAGACATGGTTCAAAGGCAAGTTCAATGTTCAGTTCAATGCTTAGTTCATTGGCTCGGTTCATTCAAATTGAACCATCGGCTTGAACCATTTTTGGTTCAACCAATTGGTTCAATGTCTTGGTTCAATGGAATGGTTCATCGTCAAAGTTCAAAGAAGCCCAAAGGCCATTCAAAAGACTACCTAAAAGGTAGATACCCTTGCGAGAAGCTCTTCTTGACTCAAAATGGGTCATTTCTTAAGGCCCAAAAGGACAAGTGCAATCTAAAAAAGTGCCAAACAAAAAAGATGAAAGAAGACAAAGGAATGATGCACCTGGAAATGTCAAATTCAACACAGTGAATTAGCCATTGATCCTTTAAACATACAAACTAGAATACATTCATAAATCTCAAAGCCAAGACCAGCAGAAAGTGGAGAGGGGATAGAATAGTAAATTAAATCTAGGGCCCGATTCAATTAATCAAAAAAGGAGGAATGATGAAGATAAGATCAAATTGCCAGGACAACATTGGAAGTTGCAACTTTCAATAAGTGTGACTTATTTCCTTGCATTAATAAAATCAAATGGGTAAAGTGCCCCTAAGTTTTGGCATGTCTCCTTAACAAATTCTAATGCAAAATGATGTATTGATTGTTTCCAAGTCCTTCTTGAAGAGGCTATATAAGGGAATTTCTTTTATTTTAATAAGCGTCTCTTTTTTGACATTTAGAATGAAACTCTACCCAAATTGTAAGGCATTACTGAGACTTTGAGCTCAGATTGCTGATCATATTTTGTTACTAGAATAAGAAAGCAAGTGGATTTTTAGACTTTTTGCTGTAATATCTTTGTTATTGAGGAAATTTTTCTTATGTCTTTTTCTTCAATATATCTTCTATTCCTTTAATTCAACAAGCAAAATTAGTGACAACAGTCAAAAAGGTGTCATAAAGAGTCGACTATGGAGAGACTTTATACCCCCATAATCACCTTTAGTTTGTTTTCTTTTCATTTCTGTGTAAAGGACCTTGAGGTGACTTTATGCCCTCATTGTCCTTTGTATCTTACTCTTGAGCAATCCAGGTGAAGACTTTGAGCTGCATCTCAATTTGCTAGTTATCACATCCTTTGCTACATATTGTTATTATTGCTAGGAGTATTCTTGTGGTTTACTGAAGAGTACTTCTAAAAGAAGAGAAGTATTGTCTATCATTTCCCCTGAGTTTTTCCTTTGATCTACGCACATCATCTCTGAAGAAAGAGAGATGCATGGTTTGTCTTACCCATGAGTATTATTTTCTATTTATATATATATATATATATATATAACATACCTACAGGGAACCTCCCCTTGATGAGAGGAGAGATCAATGTCTTTTTGATGTGGTAAAACTACACATTTGGATGACTAATCTTCCTACTTAGGCTGATCAGACCTATTTTTTTTATCAGTACACTGATTGACAAAATATTAAACCAATAGTTTTTTATGACTCCACTGGGGAAAGAGCACACAATTTGAAGTCTCAAACTTCAAGCTGAAGCAGAGCCTACTCTTTTCCAATTTTTGTTCTACAATCTAGAAACTTCACGATATACCAGAGGCTAGAAATCCCAAGGTGTTGTAGACCCTACTTTTGAGTAGATGCAATAGAGTAATTTTTAGTTGTTTCCTCAACAATCTCAACTTAGACGAACTGTTGGTTAAGCCTTGCCTGCCCACACTCCACCTGGATTAGTGATCCCACTTTTGCATAATCAAATCATGGCTCAAGGACCCTGGGGTAATTCTTTTGGTCCCTTGAATTTGACTCCACCTCTGCATAAGCTTCCACGTAGTTCAAGGAAGAAATTCCTTAAATTTTTTGGTGATGGGAAGGTTCATCTTGATAAACACATTACAGCTTTTAGCATAGCCTATGGAGTAATAGGGGTGGAATTTGAAGATATAGCAGTCAAGCTATTTGTGGAGGCACTACAAGGTGCTACTACTGACTAGTTCTACCACCTGTAGGCTGGGTTAGTGACTGATTGGGACACTTTGAAAGACAAATTTGAAGCAAGATTCAAGCCTATAGAAGATGCACATGCCTTGCTAGCCCAGCTCACTCAGATGAAGAAGGAGCCTCATGAGCCTATAAGAGAGTTTATTTCCAGGTTCGACAAGCTGAGGCACAGGATTCCCTTAGATACCCAGCCAATAGCTCAAAACCTCAAATTCTTCTTCATCAACTCACAATTGCTTGAAGTGAGTTTCTTGCTAAGATGGGCCAGACACATAGACCTTATTGCTACTCAGGACTTGGCTACTGAGGTAGAAGATGATCTTATCTTGGCTAGAAAGATAAGGAGAGACCCTAATAAAGGAAAATCCTCTTCATCTTCTGAGTACTCCCCTATAGTCACTACTGAACCAATGGTACAAAGGCTAGAAAATGAAATGCTAGCTCTAATAAATGAAGTGGCATAAGGGATGTCATCTGCTCCTGCATACAGAGATATACCTAGGAAGACTTTCTAGAATCAGGCATACCAAAGCAATGCTACCAGAAATCAAGAATAGCAAAATCACCTTCCTCCTCCATAGAGGAATCTCACCCTTGAAGCACCTCCAAACAACTCGATAGTTGGATATCTTGAAGCTAAAATGAATTTTTCATTTGAGTCTGAGTTAAATCCTGAAGATGATGCTAATCTCTTCATTGAGGAAGAAGAAGAATTAGCTAGCGACTCCCATATTGGTTTCCTAAACTATCAAGATGAACCAAGAAGTGAAGGCCATGTAGTTGAGGGGTCATATGTTGTATCTACCTGGTCTAAAAATCAATCAGCTCAACAAGCTGATAAAGAGAAAGTAGAGGAGTGACCTCAATTAGTAGTTTCAATTGCTAAGTGGGGATCCACTCTTCCTTTCCAGCCAAAGGACTCAGTGGTTTCAAGAAAGGTAAATACCCCTACACCTTCTACTTCAATTTTGCAGTCCAATCCTTCCCCTTTAAAAAATCAAAAGGATGAACTCCCATCCTCTACTCCTAGCTCATTCTAGGCATTTGATATCATTGACCATGTAAAGAGAACCAAAATTCAAATGTCTAAATTTGAATTTTTACAGTCCCAACCTGAGCAGTTAGACAAATTGATTCAATGTGTTAAAAATCAAAACATCCCTATTGAATGAATGATCCCCAAGGTGACACATGATGCTGCCAAAAATGCACTCACCAGGAACAACCGTGTCACCGCTCCCCCTGTTGTGCCTAGTAGGACTAAACCTTTTTATGTCACATTGTTGATAAATGGATATAAGTTGAATAATTACATCATTGATTCTAGAGCTTTAGACAATGTCATGCCTACCATAATGGTTGAATCCCTTGGTCTCACACTGACCAAGAAATTTGGGAGATGTTTCTCCATGGAGAATAAGCAAGTACCATTGTTGAGACAAATCAATGACGCCCAATTTGCATTTACAGCCTTCCCAACTAAGAGAATTAAGATGACTATCTTGGTGGCTAATGTCTTAGCATCTTATGGCATTTTTCTTGGATGAAATTTCTAAAAAGATGTGGGAGGTGAATTAAGCATGGATCTATCTGAGGCAAGGATCCCTGTCTAAGGCATGATGAAGAGATTACTCCCTGAAAAGGAAGCGAAATTTGTGGTCACTCAAACATCAGCCCCCAAATCTCAAATTCTTTTTGAATTCATAGGTATGGGTAATTACTTTCTATCAATAGATGAAGTGCATGAAACACCTAAAAGCATCAACTCAAAAATTAGTTCAACGAGAACAACAAAAAAACTAGTAGGTTGTAGTACAGACCAAGAAGGATTCTCCATTTTTGATGAAGAAAAGTCAATATCAGATGAAATATGGACTTTGGAATTTGATGGCAGCTATTCTTCTACCAGTTCAAGGGCTGGGATTGTTTTGATATCTCCTCAAGGAGATATGTTCCCTTTATCTTACAAATTACAGTTCAGCAATACTAACAATACATTTGAATACGAATCTTTGTTGCTGGGCATGAAGGCTGCTCAAAAAAAAGGCATTAAGTTTCTTCATGCCAAAGGGGATGTTAAACTAATAGTTTTCCAAGTGAGGAATTTATATCAAACTAAGAATGAAAGATTACGCCACTACCATAACTTGGTTTGGGACCAAATTGAAAGTTTTGATGCTTTCAACATTTGTACCATACCTAGAGAGTTTAATGATAGAGCTGATGCACTTGATGTTTCAAGAACTCTCTTAGTTCCTCATTTAGATTTCAAAGAAGATAGGTATACCATTGAGTTGGTTTATAGGCCAAGTGTTCCTAACAATGTTGCATCTCAATTTGCTGGTTATCACATCCTTTGCTACATTTTGTTGTTATTTCTAGGAGTATTCTTGTCGTTTATTGAATAGTACTTCTAAAAGAAGAGAAGTACTGTCTATCATTTCCCCTGAGTTTTTCCTTTGATCTACGCACATCATCTCTGAAGAAAGAGAGATGCATGTTTTGTCTTACCAATGAGTATTATTTTCTATTTATATATATATATATAACATACCTATAGGGAACCTGCCCTTGATGAGAGGAGAGATCAGTGTCTTTTTGATGTGGTAAAACTACACATTTGGATGACTAATCTTCCTACTTAGGTTGATCAGACCTATTTTGTTTATCAGTACACTGATTGACAAAATATTCAACCAATAGTTTTTGGCGACTCCACTAGGGAAAGAGCACATAGTTTGAAGTCTCAAACTTTAAGCTGAAGCAGAGCCTACTCTTTTCCAATTTTTGTTCTACAATTTGGAAACTTCATGATATACCAGAGGCTAGAAATCCCAAGGTGTTGTAGACCCTACTTTTGAGTTGGTGCGACAAAGTAATTTTGAGTTGTTTCCTCAACAATCTCAACTTAGACGAACTGCTAGTTGAGCCTTGCCTGTCCACGCTCCACTTGTATTAGTGATCCCACTTTTGCATAATCAAATCATGGCTCAAGGACCCTGGGGTAATTCTTTTGGTCCCTTGAATTTTACTCCACCTCTGTATGAGCTTCCATGTAGTTCAAGGAAGAACTGCCCTAAATTTTTTGGTGATGGGAAGGTTCATCCCAATGAACACATTGCAGCTTTTAGCATAGCCTATGGGGTAATAGGGGTGGAATTTGAAGATATAACAGTTAGGCTATTTATGGAGGCACTATAAGGTGCTACTACTGACTAGTTCTACCACTTGTAGGCTAGGTCAGTGACTGATTGGGACACTTTGAAAGACAAATTTGAAGCAAGATTCAAGCCTACAGAAGATGCACATGCCTTGCTAGCCCAAATCACTCAAATGAAGGAGCCTCATGAGCCTATGAGAGAGTTTATTGCTAGGTTCGATAAGCTGAGGCACAAGATTCCCTTGGCTACCCAGCCAATAGCTCAAAACCTCAAATGCTTCTTCATCAACTCATAATTGCCTGAAGTGAGTTTCTTGCTAAGATGGGCTAGACATGTAGACCTTGTTGCTACTCAGGACTTGGCTACCAAGGTAAAAGATGATCTTATCTTAGCTATAAAGATAAGGAGAGACCCTAATAAAGGAAAATCCTCTTCATCTTCTGAGTACTCCCCTATAGTCACTACTGACCCAATGGTATAAAAGCTAGCAAATGAAATGCTAGCTCTAAGAAATCAAGTGGCACAAGGGATGTCATCTGCTCCTGCATACAGAGATATGCCCAGAAGGACTTTCTAGAATCAGGCATACCAAGGCAATGCTGCCAAAAATTAGGAACAACAAAATCACCTTCCTCCTCCACAGAGGAATCTCACCCTTAAAGCACCTTCAAACAACTTGGTAGTTAGATATCTTGAAGCTAAAATGAATTTTTCATTTGAGTCTGAGTTAAATCTTGAAGATGATGCTAATCTCTTCATTGAGGAAGAAGAAGAATTAGCTAGCAACTCCCATATTGGTTTCCTAAACTATCAGGATGAACCCATAAGTGAAGGCCATGCAGCTGAGAGGTCATATGCTATATTTACCTAGTTTAAAAATCAATCAGCTCAACAAGCTAATAAAGATAAAGTAGAGGAGTGACCTCAATCAATAGTTTCAATTGCTAAGTGGGGATCCACTCTTCCTTTCCAGCCAAAGGACCCAGTGGTTTCAAGAAAGGTAAACACCCGTACACCTTCTACTTCAATTTTGTTGTCCAATCCTCCCCCTTTAAAAAATCAAAAGGATGAACTCCCATCCTTTACTCCTATCTCATTCTAGGCATTTGATATCATTGACCATGTAAAGAGAACCAAAATTCAAATGTTTAAATTTGAATTTTTGTAGTCTCATCCTGAGCAGTTAGACAAATTGATTCATTGTGTTAAAAATCAAAACATCCCTATTGAATGAATGATCCCCAAAGTGACACATGATGCTACCATAAATGCACTCACCAAGAACAACCTTGTCACTGCTCCCCCTATTGTGCCTGGTAGGACTGAACCTTTTTATGTCACATTGTTGATAAATGGATATAAGCTGAATAATTACATCATTGATTTTGGAGCTTTAGATAATGTCATGCCTACCAAAATGGTTGAATCCCTTAGTCTCACACTGACCAAGACATTTGGGAGATGTTTCTCCATGGAGAATAAGCAAGTACCATTGTTGAGACAAATCAATGATGCCCAATTTGCATTTGCAACCTTCCCAACTAAGAGAATTAAGATGACTATCTTGGTGGCTAATGTCCTAGCATCTTATGGCATTTTGCTTAGATAAAATTTCTACAAGGATGTGGGAGGTAAATTAAGCATGGATCTATCTAAGGCAAGGATCCCTGTCTAAGGTGTGATGAAGAGATTGCTCCCTAAAAAAGAAGCAAAATTTGTGGTCACTCAGACATCAGCCCCCGAAGCTCAAATTCTTTTTGAATCCACAGGTATGGGTAATTACTTTCTATCGACAGATGAAGTGCATGAAACACTTGAAAGTATCAACTCAAAAATTAGTTTAACAAGAACAACAAAAAAATTGGTAGGTTGTAGTATAGACCAAGAAGGATAATCCATTTTTGATGAAGAAAAGTCAGTATCAGATGAAATATAGACTTTGGAATTTGATGGCAGCTATTCTTCTACCAGTTCAAGGGCTGGGATCATTTTGATATCTCCTCAAAGAGATATGTTCCTTTCATCTTACAAATTACAGTTCAGCAATACTAACAATACATCTGAATACAACTCTTTGTTGCTGGGCATGAAGGCTGCAAAAGAAAAAGGCATTAAGTTTCTTCATGCCAAAGGGGATGTTGAATTAATAGTTTGCCAAGTGAGGAATTTATATCAAACTAAGAATGAAATATTATGCCACTACCATAACTTGTTTTGGGACCAAATTGAAAGTTTTGATGCTTTCAACATTTCTACCATACCTAGAGAGTTTAATGATAAAGCTGATGCACTTGCTGTTTCAAAAACTCTCTTAGTTCCTCATTCAGATTTCAAAGAAGATAGGTATACCATTGAGCTATTTTATAGGCCAAGTGTTCCTAATAATGCTGATCATTAGCAAGTGTTCAATGATGATCATCAGATCATTGCCTTCTTAGAATGAAAAGATAATTTTGAACAGTTATGTTTTGAAGGCAACAAACCTCAGAAGAATGCATGTGTCTGAATTTAGCTCAGATATAAATGAAGAATTATTGCATCTAAAAGGAAACAAAATTCTCAAAGGCCTGGTTTCTCTTGAAAAGCTATTTGACAAACATGATAGATTCATTAAACAGTAGCAAATAGACTTGAGTTTCTCTCAAGGATTTGATCAAGTGACTCTGTCTATTGAAGAAAATCCTAAGATAATCAATATTGGTAAGTGCTGCACACTTGAAGAAAGATTCAAGTTCACTTATTTACTCTATCAATACATGGATGTCTTAGCATATTCTTATGAAGACTTGAAGTCTCTTAGACCAGATGAAATCTGCCATAACATTCTTCTCAAGGCCGACTCAATGCCATACAAGCAAAAATTGAGACAGTATAATCCAAAGATGTTAGGTACTATTATTTTTGAGATACAAAAGATGTTAAATGCTACAATAATCTTCCCAATCCATCATTCTATATGGATTGCAAACATAGTGCCTGTAAGGAAGAAAAATGGCAAAATTTGCATTTATGTAGATTTTAGAAATCTGAATCAAGCAGCTTTGAAGGACAATTATCCTTTACCAATTATGGATCAAGTGATTCAAATAGTGACAGATGCAGAGATGTTATCATGTTGGATGGTTTCTCAGGTTATAATTAGGTTGAAATTGGTGAAACAGACCAATACAAGACTACATTCACTATGCCTTGGGGTACATTTGTATATAAGAGAATGCCTTTTGGTCTAATAAATGTTGGTGCTACTTTTCAAAGAGCTATGAATCTGGCTTTCAAAGATGAGATTGGTAAATTCATAGTGGTATACCTTGATGATTTGATAGTCTTTTCAAAGTGTCGATCTAATCATGTACGCCACCTATAGCAAGTGCTGGAGTGCTGCCGCCAGAATGGTATTTCCTTAAATCTTAAAAAGTCTATTTTTGAAGTAACAGAGGGGAAACTCCTTGGACACATTGTGTCCAAAGAAGGCATAAAAATTGACTCAGACAGAGTCAAGTCTATACAAGAGCTTAATCTACCTACAAATAAGAATGTTGTTCATTCTTTCTTTGAAAAGGTGAATTTCTTACGGAGATTCATCCCTAAATTTGCTGAGAAGACTAGACATATTGTGAACATGATGAAAGGGAAGACTCTCTTTAGCTAGACTAAAGAAGGCAAATTAGTATTTCAAGATATCAAGACTGCCATTGCTCACGCCCCTACCTTGGTTTGTCCAGATTACCACAAAGATTTCATCATATACAACTATGCGTCTGAGCATACTCTTTCAAAAATTCTTGTTCAACAGGACAAAGAAGGTATGGGATCCCCCATCTCTTTCATCAGTTTCCCTCTCAAAACCCATGAAATGAAGTATTCAAATATAGAGAAGCATGCATATGCATTGGTAAAAGTAGTCAAACATTTCTGCTTCTATATTTTGAATTCACATACTACTACCTTAGTTCCTGACACTACAATCAAGTCTATATTAACTCAGCAGGAGTTTGGCACAAAGAGAGGTAGTTGGATTGCAAATATCTAAGAATTTGATCTGGATATCAAACTGACAAAGATGGTTAGAGTTAAAGGCCTTTGCTAATTAATGGCTGACAATAAACTAGAAGATACACAGCATGAAGAAGTTGAAGTGGAAAATACGCTAACAATCCTTTTTGTCTCCACTACTAATGAATGGTACTCAGGTATTGCCTATTTTTTGACTTATGGTGAATGTCCTACTCATTTGTCTTACAAAGAAAGGAGGACTATCAGGTTGAAAGCTACCAATTTTATCCTTTGGGATAACAGCCTGTATAAGAGAAGCATAGATGGAGTATTCCTTCACTGTACAAACAAGGAGTAGCAAACCCAGCTTTTGAAATCTTTCCACAATCTGGCCTATGGAAGACATTTTTTAGCTTCTGTGACTACTCACAAGATTTTACAAGCTAGTTATTATTGGCTAACTCTTTTCCAAGATGCACATAAGTGGGTGAGAAAATGTGAACTCTACCAGCAATTTGTTGGAAGACCCAAGTTGGCTGCCCTGCCTCTTAAGCTAGTAATCATAGAAGAACCTTTCCAGCAATGGAGACTTGATTTTATTGGGACAATAAACCCATCTTCAAGTGTTAGACATGATTATGTCCTTACAGTAATTGATTATTTCACCAAGTGAGTAGAAGCAATCCCAACTAAGCATGCTACTTTAGAAGTTGTATGCAACTTCTTCAAAGAGAATATCATTTCCAGGTTTGGAGTTCCAATCAAAATTGTTACTGATAATGCAGCTTGTTTCACCTCTCGAGAAATTACACAATTTTGTTTCCATTATGTAATTATACTCTCTCACTCTTTTGATTATTTTCCACAAGGGAATGGACAAGTTAAATCCAACAACAAGAATCTGGTAACTATTATCAAGAAGCTGGCAAATGACAATCAAAGGACATGGCATAAAGCATTGGTTGATGCTCTATGGGTAGACAGGATCACACTAAAAAGGGCAATTGGTATGTCTCTTTTTTCAACTTCTTTATGGTATTAATGCTGAGATACAAATCACCTTGGAGTTACCAGCCTTGAAATTGGTGAAGGCCATTGAAGATTAGACATATCAGAGTTCTCTTGACAAAAGAATAATGTACCTGACTTAGCTGGAAGAATAGAGAACCATGGTGGTGGATAGAATTGCTGCTCATCAAACTCTAGTAAAGAAACTCTTTGATCAGAAGGCCAGAAATTTTTTATTTCTAGATTGGGGTTCAAGTCTTACTGTGGGACAAAAGAAGAGAACCAAAGGGGATGCAAGGAAAGTGTGACTCCCTTTAGAGAGGCCCATTTATAATTCATCAGCACATTAGTGAAAATAGCTTTCTATTGAAATACCAAGATGGCACACTCTTTTCTCTGCTCCACAATGGGTAGCATCTGAAACACTTTAATTCTTGAAGTATTAGATCATTGCCTCTGTATATATGTATATTTGTATAGTTTTTAATTCTATTTTATTTCATTTTCTTTCATTTTTGAAGCCTTTCATTTCTAGGTAGCATGACTCCATAACC
Organism: Torreya grandis; assembly: GCA_037957365.1. Lineage (NCBI taxonomy): Eukaryota > Viridiplantae > Streptophyta > Pinopsida > Cupressales > Taxaceae > Torreya > Torreya grandis. Next base: position 349,032 of record JARHVA010004805.1, on the reverse strand, counting down.
CAATGGTACACATGAAGACACTAGAGATTCTGAATTCTACTCCTTTCAATTCTTTTTGCAAATGACAAAAGTTCCCGACTAGAGCTAGCTGTTGTTCCCCAAAAAATTTCAGCTATTTTTGGGGCAACATTTGAATTATTTTGATCCTACAGACCAAAATAATCTCTTCCTTTTCCAAATTTTGTCTTGAGCATTCAAATTCCTCATTTTCCAAGCTTTTCAAAAAACTACGGACTACAAATAGGCTCATTTCTATAGGTTCAAGAGGCTTCACAACTTCTACAGGTGTGTTCAATCAAAAGAATCAGTTTCAAATAGAAATTAGGTGTGGTTATTGTTGGAACTGGTTCATCACCTTGGTTCAAATAGAAATTTCTATCAGCAAGCATCAATAGCAGGTTCAACATTTGGTTCATCCACTCAACTTTAGCACTTTGATTCATTCTTTGGTTCAATCAAATGATTCGTCAGTCAGTTCAAAGCTTTGTTTGAAATGTTGAACCAAAATTTGGTTCAATGTCTTAGTTTAATGAAAAGGTTCAAATCCTTGGTTTGACGGTTAGTTCAAAGACATGGTTCAAAGGCAAGTTTAATGTTCAGTTCAATGCTTAGTTCATCAACTTGGTCCATTCAAATTGAACCATTGGCTTGAACCACTTTTGGTTCAACTGATTGGTTCAATGGAATAGTTCATCGTCAAAGTTCAAAGAAGCCCGAAGGCCATTGAAAAGACTACCTGAAAGGTAGATACCCTTGTGAGAAGCTCTTCCCAACTCAAAATGGGTCATTTCTTAAGGCCTGAAAGGACAAGTGTAATCCAAAAAAGTGCCAAACAAAAAAGTTGAAAGAAGACAAAGGAATGACGCACCTAAAAATGTCAAAGTTAAAACATAGTGAATTAGCCGTTGATCCTTTAAACATACAGACTAGAATACATTCGCAGATCTCAAAGCCAAGACCAGTAGAAAGTGGAGAGGGGACAAAATAGTAAATTAAATCTAGGGCCCGATTTAATTAATCAGAAAAAGAGGAATGATGAAGATAAGATCAGATCACCAAGAGAACATTAGAAATTGCAATTTTCAATAAGCGTGACGTATTTCCTTGCATTGATAAAATCAAATGGGTAAAGCACCCCTAAGTTCTAGTGTGTCTCCTTAATAGATTCCAATGCAAAATGATGTATTGATTATTCCCAAGTCCTTCTTGAAGAGGCTATATAAGGGACTTTCTTCTATTTTAATAAGCATCTCTTTTTTGACATTTAGAATGAAACTCTGCCCAAATTGTAAGGCATTACTAAGACTTTGAGCTCAGATTGCTGATCATATTTTGTTACTGGAATAAGAAAGCAAGTGGTTTTTTAGACTTTGTGCTATAATATCTTTGTTATTGAGGAAATTATTCTTATGTCTTTTTCTTCAATATATCTTCTATTCCTTTAATTCAACAAGTAGAATTAGTGACATCCTAAAGAGTCGACTGTGGAGAGACTTTGTGCCCCCATAATCACCTTTAGTTTGTTTTCTTTTCATTTCTGTGTAAAGGACCTTGAGGTGACTTTGTGCCCTTATTGTCCTTTGTATCTTATTCTTGAGCAATCTAGGTGAAGACTTTGAGCTGCATCTCGATTTGCTAGTTATCACATCCTTTGCTACATTTTGTTGTTACTGCTATGAGTATTCTTATGGTTTGTTGAATAGTACTTCTAAAAAAAGAGAAGTATTGTCTATCATTTCCCCAAATTTTTTCCTTTGATCTGCATACATCATCTCTGAAGAAAGAGAGATGGATGGTTTTTCCTACCCATGAGTATTAAATTCTATTTATATATATATATATATATATATATATATATAACATACCTACAGGGAACCTCCCCTTGATGAGAGGAGAGATCAGTGTCTTTCTGATGTGGTAAAACTACACATTTGGATGACTAATCTTCTTACTTTGGCTGATCAGACCTATTTTATTTACCAGTATGTTGATTGACAAAATATTCAACCAACAAGGTGTAATAGGTCCACATCCATGGTACAGGAGGCAAAACTCAGAGGTTTAGTTACCAGTGCCCCAACCTATTTAGATAGTTCTAGATGATGGGTTTGAGGATATTCATATTAAATCTCCCATATGTGATGTAGGTTATATAGATGGATATATGGCTTGGTACCATCCCATCTATGTAGTTACAGATGTAGGTTGGGATGATATAGGGGTGGCATTGATGGCTGTAGATCTAGTTGACCATAATGGATAGGTAAGGGCAATATTAGCCATGACCCATGCTCAAGTATAGGCTCTATAAGGACAAGTGGCCACATTATAGGGTTAAATTTAGGCATTATATGGTCATCTCACCACCATTATAGATGAGAAAGATCTTCTTAGGTAGAGGACCAGCGTAGGTGTAGTAGTAGTAGGAGGGCCACTAGACACAATGCCCTAAGCATGTTATCTAACTACTATTATGAAGTTTAAATATTATGAGGTGATGGTATTAGAACATCTACCCTAGGCTATGAGGTATGTAGAGTACATAGTGATCTTAGATAGTCGGCCATCAATAACTACTCTAGGTTAATGGGCTTCTATATTAGGGTAAATAGGGGTCCCATGGGGACCACCACCAGGTACAAGTGTAGGCATAGATGGGGCTAGTGGTAGTGGTGTAGGCCTATGATTTGATATAAGATATTTTGATGTATTATTTTGATACTAGCCTACATGTCATTGTAGTGAGATGTATATGTTTAGAGAGAGATATGACACATTGTGACATGTATTATTATTATTTTTTAATGATTTGATACATATGATGGATGTTTATGATGTTATATATGATAGTTTATTATGGTTTGTGATTATGGCTTATGGCTTTGGTTCATGTTTATGATGTTGTACTTAGTAGCTTAGTCATGGGATGTTTTAATAATGCTTATGGTTATGATAGTATATGTTATGAATGGATACATGTTATGGCTGTATCTATGGTTATATAGGTGAAATGGGAAATAGTATATGCTCTGATATTTAGCTCAGCTATTTGAGCTATGCTTTTGATTGTGTAATGACATGCTTATGGTTAATGATGTGATTGATGTTCATGGTTTACTATGATATGTTGACATTTTGTTTAACTCATTGATAGATAGATGTCATTTCTTGTTGGTAGAATGTGTGATGTTCATGATTTTGATGTGATGTTTATTTTTCATGTTCATAGTGATAGGCTTACATAAACTAATAAAATATAATAAAAAAGAACATGATGCCCTTTCATTGGTAAAGAATGACATGAAACCCAAAGTTAGATTGGCTTAATGAAAATAAGTCTTTCAAATGATTTGCATTAGCATACTTTAAGTTGATAGATAGGGATCCTAATAACATTGTGCTAAGTGAGCTCATAGTCCTATGCATATGATATGTGGAGGGATAGTGGGGGAAATTAGAACCATTAGTGAAACTAGTATGACTTTTCTATAGGTGTCCAAAGAGGTAGTATAAATAAGTCTATGTCTATGAAACATAGAATGATCGATGCAAGAATTCTACTAAGGAGAGCTGATTATGGATTTCCAAGATTATTATTGTTATGAAAGCTGATTATAGCTTTCAAAATTATTTTGCTCTTATTTTTGTTATTTCCTTGAGGGTCAAATAAGTTGATCGATACAGGAAGATTCCATGAAATTGCTAGTTTTTCCAAATGGTCTACTCAAACATCCTTCAAGGGAGTGGTCTAAGTTTATGTGCCTAGTATAAATGATTTTGATAGATGTCCTTTAAGGGATTAGTCCACCTTACATTTGGAAATTTTAGTTGACTATTAACAGTTGTCCTTCAAGGGAGTAGTCTGTGAATGCTAAGAATGACCCATGATTTATTTTTGATATTTGATATTGCTTTTGTATTGATTTTATTTTTATATAAATAGACCTTCTCATGCATGCTCAATGGATTAATTTTATGAAGGAGAAACTAAGCTGACATGAAGGTTCAACAGGTGAAAGAGAGGTATAGGTGATAATGACCATAAGAACTGATCTCAAAGAGATGGGAAGTACTATGAGAATCATTTCATGGATAGAGCCATGATATCCATAGTTTAATATTAGGTTGTAATTTTGATGGATAATCACATGATTTAGTTTTAGTTAGTTACCCCTAAAAATAAGGAAATGAATGTGGTTTTAAAGGGGTGAGCTTAAGTTAGACAAATGATGATTGTGATCCCTATCTAACAATAAAAAGGAAGTATATGCAAAGAATTAAGAGGCTCAAGGTTTGGTTTGCCTTTGAGAGAGGATAACTGATAAGCTCCTGATCCATACTTATGGGTAATTATGTAAGGTCCAATCTAATTGAAATCAAATTTACCCCTTTTAATTTTTTTCCATATTAGTTACATATTGATTTTCCTTGAGAATAAAATCTCCAATATTGAATTATCATACTTTTATGTGTTTGTTATAGGCTCATTTGAATCATTATTTATAAACACAAAGATGGGAAAGAGCAACCAAATGACATTCATCAAGTAGCCTGAGTTGAGCTAAACATTCTTGATGATAATCATTTTCTAAAACAAGGTCATGCAAATATATATGAAGATAAGGTATTTGGGCTTCAAGAGGTATTACAACCTTAGCTCCAAACGCCAATGAAAAATGTGTAGCACCCATAGGAGTTTGGATGCTAGTGCAATATACCCATAAGGAAAAAAAGATGTACAAGTGCTAATATTGACCTGAGGCATTAACCATTTTGGTATGCATGTTGTTAAGCATTTTTTTAGAGGCTTTAGCTTGTCCATTTTCTTTTGGGCAATAAGGTGATGAAAATCCAAGTTTAATACCAAATACATCATAAAGCCCTTAAACTTGTTTCTTTTTGAAAGATTTGCCATTATTGGTGATGATCTTCTGGGGAACACCAAAATGGTAGATGATATGGTTGGTGATGAATTTGATAATATTCTCATCCTTCATAGAGATTAGAAGAATAGCTTCTACCCTTTTGGTAAAATATTTAGTCATGGTAATGATATAATGATGTCATTGTGAAGAGTGGGGGTTGATTTAACCAATAAGGTCTAGACCCCATTTTGAAAAGGGCCAAAAGTCCATACAAATGTAAAGACTATTATTAGGTATGTGATGTAAATTAGCATTTTTTTGACACTTGACACATTTTTTTACATAATCATAATAGTCTTGGTTAAGGGTGGGCTAGTAATAGCCCAGGGAGAGGATGCACTTAGCAATAGTGAGTCCACTAAAATGGCTACCATATATACCCTCATGTGTCTCCTTGATAGCATGAGAGGATTCTAGACCATGAAGGTAATGAAATAGGAGGCCATAAAAACCATGTTTATAAAAAATTCATCCAATAATGGTGTAACAAGAGGTGCTCTAAATAAATGCCCAATGGGCATTCTTAGAGAGGCCAACAGGAACTATGCCAAGGTGAAGGTAGTCAAAGGTTTGTTGGTACCAAAGGTCAAGTAAAATCTCTTCCACACTAAAGATGGTTAGAGTGTTTGATTTTGTGTATGAAGGTTTGGTGAGGTGATGGACAATGATTGATAGTTTGGAGTTTGAGGGTGCTGACAAGATTTGAGAAGCAAGAGAAGCCATGGTATCGACAAACTTGTTGGTAGATCATGGGGTGGTTTGAATATGGTAGTGTTCAAATGATGCTAAGAGATCTATGACTAGTTATCTATATAGTTTCATCATTTCATTATTACACTGGTAAATGTCATTGACTCAATTGACCACTAGTTGGGAGTCACTAAAGATATTTATTTTTTTGACTCCCAAGGCTAAAGTAGTTTGGAAACCTATTACTATGGATTCATACTTGACCACATTGTTTGTGTATTATAAGTCAATTTTAAAGGACAAAGTAAATGGTTCATTGATATGGGGGACAAGGATGATATTGGATCCCCCATCATGTTGACATTTAGAACCATCAAAAAATGTGGTTAATAGATTGGTGAAATCTGCTTGAGATAGGTTTGTGATAGACTAATTTGGTAACTTTAGGGGGGAGGTTTATTATTTATTAGGGGTTCCTTGACTAGTTGGTCAGTAATGGCTTTCCCCTTGAGTGATTTTTATTGGAGGAACTCAAGGTCAAACTCATATAAAAGCATGAGCCACTTAGCCATATGCTAGTTTTGGTATGGTTTGGAGTGCATGTATTTGAGGGAGTCAGTATTGGTTATGAAAAAAAAATTGTGGTTAAGAAGGTAGAGGTAAATTTTGGTGGCCATAAAGATTAGGGCCAAACACAGTTTCTTAGTATGTGTGTATTGAGTCTCATATTCAACAAGTGTATGGTTAATGTAATATACAACTTGATCCTTGTGTTGTTTATCTTGATGGGCAAGCATCGCCCCTAAGGAGTGGTCTATGGTAGAGATATATAGGTATAAAGGTTTACCATCTTTAGGAGGTATAAAGATAGGTAGAGATAACATGTATTCTTTACATGCATCATAGGTCTTTTGACAATCAACATTCCACTTGAAAGAGACATCCTTTTTCAAGAGGTAGTAGAAGGGTTGACACCGATTAGAGAGCTAGAAGATGAAGTGATGAATAGATTGAAGTTTCCCCTACAAGATACAGGGTTGTTTAAGGTTAGTTGTAAGTAGCATCTTGAGGATGTCTTTGATTTTAGCCTAATCAACTTTGATTCCTTAAATGGAAATGATGAATCCAAGAATTTTTCCTGACAAGACACCAAAAATACATTTCTTGGGATTGAGGTGGACATGATAGTGGATAATTTTCTCAAAGATAATCTTGAGAATGGCTAAATGGTCTTTGCAAATCTTAGATTTCCTGAGAAGTTCATCCATATAGTCTTTGATGATTGTATAGATAAGGTCATGGAAAATATAGGTCATGACACATTGATATGTTACACTAGCATTCTTAAGACTGAAGGGCATGACTCTATAATTTAAAGTTCTCCATGGGGAGATAAAGGTAGTTTTGAGTTGATCTTCAGGGGTAATCAAAATCTAATTATAACCTGAGAATACATCCATGAGAGACAACATCTTGTGTCCTATTATAAGATCAATGAGTTGGTCGATGATAGGTATAGTAAAGTCATCCTTTGGTTAGGTGAGGTTGAGGTCACAAAATTCCACATAGATACATAGTCCCCCTATTGATTTAGTAATAGGTACGATGTTAAAAACCCATTAGGGATAATCGATGGGTTGAATAAAGTTGATGAAAAGGAGGCATTAAAGCTATTCTTTGACAAGGAGAGCTATGTGAGGGTGCATTTAGTGAAGTTTTTGTTTCATAGGTTTGGTTTCATGATTGGTTATGATGGTATGGGTGGTGATGGTGGGTTAATATTAGTCATGTTGGTATACGACCAGGATAATGCAATATTTTGATCTTGGAGGAAGGTAGAGAAGTCTTGTAGTTCCTTACAGGTGAGATTTTATCCAAGTTTGATGATATGAGGGTTGTCTAGAGTGCCTATTTCAATGTTTATGGTAGGTTTAGTCAATATGGTTAAGGTTTTTAAAGGTAAAGATTTATAGATGGAGGAATCTAGTACATCAAGATAGGTGAGAATAACATCATCATCTTGACATTGAATAGTGTTAATGGTAGGATAATCCTCTCCTATGAGTTTAAGATAGATTAAAGGGATGGATATAGATGCCCCTTCCTTTTGATAAGTTAGGGGGCTAGTGGTAATCATGTTGATGAAAAAAATTTAGGTGGGATGATGTCCATATATTCACCCATAGGTAGAGGGGGTGTTGGTGAGGAAGGGGTTTCTTCTCCAATAATGGTAGGGGTAGTTTGTTTGGATTTCTTATTATTAGGTAGAATGAAGATGAGGCCATGCTTCTCATGAGGCTTTTATGTCTCAATCAACGTCAACATGCATGGGCCATGCTCATATCATCCCATACCAATTCCCTTATAAGAACATCTATGAAGGTATAGTTTGGTGAATCCTAGGTTGTCTAAATAAGAGAAGGTAGAGTTGAATGGTTGAGGTAGAGAGGGAGTGATGGCAATGTTATGCAGCTTGTCAATTCCCCCATAGATAAAGTGGGTTTGATAACTCAGAGGCCCCAAGGGGGTAATGGCTCTAATGTTGGGGTCATAACCTGATTGGTGGTTGAGTTTCTTATATTATTGAGGAGTAAGGAGGGCATCAAAGGTGAGGAGATGTTATTCTCCAAGGGTAAGGTATTAGAAGGTAGGTTCCAAAGGATTAGTGATGGGTATCTAGTTCATGGGGATAGATGAGTTGGTAGATGCATCAATGGAAGAGGAGGAATTAATGGCGTTAGATTTTATGGGTGAGGTCTTGATGGTGGTTATTTGTAGTGCTTTGGATAGAGGTAGAAGAATGTCATTAGGTTGATAGGTCATATTTCATGCTATAAAAGGGCTAGGGTCAGCTTGTATGGTAACAACTTAACCTTCATGTTCAAACTTGGCATAATAGTGGAGAGTGGAATATACATAACCCATGGCCTAGATCCAAGGTCTCCCTAGCAAAATAGTGTACTAAAATTCACCTTTGACCACATAGAAGATTTCAGGGAGCATGTGAGGTCCTAGCCAAATATGAAGTATGACAGTTCCAAAGGTAGTAGTCATAGTGTCAATAAAATATCTAAGGATGGCTAAAGTTTTGGACATGAAATTATTTGGTAGTTTTATATACTCATAAGCATGGAAAGAGATGATGTTGATACTGGCTCCCCCATCGATCATAACCCATTTGATGCAATTTTGGTTAATATGGGCTATAATAAAAAGAGGTGGATATGGGTCTTTAAGGTGGATAAAAGGTATCTCTGAGTCCTTAAAGGTAACAAGGGTGGAGAGCTAGAGGACACTGACAAAGGCCTTTATAGGTTGGGAATGATCTAAATTTAATGGCCCATATAACCTTGATCATGGCCTAATGATGGAGTAAATTAGAAATGAGCTCATAAAGGCTCATTTTAATAGGGGTCTAATGGAGTTGTTTAAGGATGACCTTCCTGATGGATTTAGAGGGGTAGCCTCCAAAGTTCCTAAGATGGTTACTTTAGATTTAGATACATATGTAGAGGTTTGGATCTTGTTTGGTATAGGGTGAGTTGGTGAAAAATTCCATGGAATGGACACTTTAGCCTTCCCTTTATCCATTTGTTGTGATCATGTGACCACACTAATGGTATGGATAGAGGGGGAAGGAGTGAAGGGGGGTTGGATAGATTCTCCATCACTCTAAGGTGAGAATGGGGGATTAAGAATTTATTGGTAGCTGGTTATTGGTTTCAATGGTATAGAAATTGGTAGAAGGTCATCTACCAAAAGATCATCCTCATCATAGAGTTGGTAGATAATGGCCTAAATATCTTTATAATTTTTTGTGTCATGCATAGGTGTCTTGTGATAGGAGCAAATTTAATGGTCATTATACCAGGTTGGCTTCAAACCAAGAGGATGAAAAGGTCTAATGGGAGGTAATGTGAGGTAAGAGGTATACACTAATCTTTTAAGGATGGTTGTATAGGATTCTGCTAGAGGTAAGAAAGGTTTAGGGATCATGGTTTTATTTGATAAATCAGTGTGTTAGTGGTAATAGGTTTGGTGAAATATGGTTTGAGTAAGGTGGTGTTTCTAGTTGATGGTTTTGGTCTAGGCATATTAGTGGTTGGGGTGGTCAAGTTTGATGGTCTGACTGGTTATGATCTAGGAAGGATCGGTGCATCAACTAATAAATGTGTTGATGTAATAAATTATAGTGGGTAACATATGTTGAAATGGGTTTTATTTTTAATCAAAGTGGAAGGGTGAGGCCCTAAGATAGAGGGTAAGGTAGAGGGAGGTAGAGGCTTAATCATTTGTCCTTTCAATGTTTTCATCTTCTTGGTTGGTGTGGGTTGAGACTTGGGTATAGGCTTGGGTGAAGTTAAGTCTACTTTCAAGGATGGGTGAACCAAAATTTGAGTAGGGAATGTACCAAGAGCTTTGAAAGGTTTGGTTGGTGAGTTGGTGGCTGCTTTGGTTGACTAAGAAATTGAGGGGTTGTTAGAGGTTTAGATTGGTTTAAGAGGAAATAGAGAGATGATAGATTGGTTGCTTAAAGTCATGCTAGAATTTTTAGGTTTATTAATGAAGGGAAGCCCTAAATGTTACTAGAAATTGGTTCTATCCATGTCTAGTTTTAAGGTGAATTCTAATTTTTATACTAATATGGAAAAATGTATGTGTATTAGTCTTGATCTATGGGTAGTGGATATAATAGATAGACTTGTAGGTTAGGGAGGATGGTTGGTAGGTTTATTGATTTATTGAGGTGAGGAAGGTAGGTTTAGGATAGATAGTTCCTCCATTAGAGGTGCTAGTAGAACCACATCTCCTCTAAGGATGATGTTTATAGGTGTGGTAGTTTGTTTGGTAGTTGGTGGAGATGGTGAATCAAGAATGTTGATTTATCTAGATGTGCTAGTTGAGGTAGTATGTGATGATTCTAAGACTTATATGAGGGTAGTTAGGGAGAAATGAACCTCTTTGGTTCGGCTATCCAAAGGAGGGTAAGGTGACTCCATTACCTTGATAAGCAAGGTGGGGGAGGAATGGGTAGATTGGTTGACCAAGTCCTCATGGATAGGTGTATCATGAACCATGTTGACCATGTGGGAATTATGAGAGCATTCAGCCTATGTGTCCTTGGTTTTGATAGGGGCATTGTTGGGAAAAGGTTTCCTTAAGATGTTAAGAGCTCAATTTTGAGGGGCATTGGGATTATCCAACATGAGTTCCCCTTTATCAATAAGACTTTGAATAACATTTTTGAAAGTATTACATCAGCTGACATCATGTCCAATTACCCAATGAAAATCATAGAGTTCATTCTCATTATACCAAGCAGGTGCTGGATAAGAAGAATCAAATTGTTGGGTAGGTTTGAAAGGTAGAAGTTGTATAAGGTTAGATTTTAGTAGCTTCTCTAGAACTAAGGTGTAAGATTCTCCAAGTGGAATGAATTATTTTTTGTTATTTCGGTTTGGGTTCCTTGAATTTGGATTGGAGGTAATGGGAGAATTTTTTTGGTTGACATTTGGTGGGGGGTGGTTTTAAGGATAATGACATTCATGGTTCCCCTGGTATTAGTTCTAGTATTGGCTTGGTTACCTAGTTTGAAGGAAGAGGTTTCATTGGTCTTGAAGGTAGAGTTATTATTTTGTAACTTCAATTTACCCTCATCTATGGCCTAGTTTTCTAGCTTACGTGCCATGGTAAGAGCCTCATCAAAGGTTTTGAAGCTCTAGATACATAGTTTAGAAGATATATGTTTGATTAAACAAAATGAAAGCTAATTAATCAAGCTTCTCCAATGGGCAACAAAATTGATAATGGAATTGTCATTGAATTACCTAATAGAATAGAGGTATGTGATAGAGACCTTCTTAGAAATTTTAATGGAAAAGTTATCCAATAAGACTTGTGCTAGTTGGGTGAAAAAAAAGATGGAATGCTTGGTAAGGTCACTATACTAGTCAGGTGTTAGGCTGGATCAAGACATGGGGAAGTTTAAAGGAGAAGGGCATCATTATAAGCAATCATGTAGAATGCATGCCTAAAAGCCCTAAGGTGCTACTAGGGGTCTTCCTTGCTTTGAAATTTGGTAAATTTGGGAAGATCCCACTGAGGAGGGTAAGGTCTGATAGGAATAGAAGGATGAATAAGTTCATTACAAATTTGATAATAGGATAGGATGTTATGAGCTCTTGAAATGGATGGTTCAAGGTTAGTCATCTTATCCATGAAAATTTTCATTAGGTTAGTTTGAGGTGGTACATCAAAAGGATTGTAAGGTTTATATTATGATTGAGGTTGGGCAATATATTGGTAATTGTTTAGTGATTGAGAGGCTATCACATATTGGAATATAGATGCTAGAGGTTAGGTAGGGTAGGTGGTTGTTGGTGGTTAGGTAGTGGATACATACCCTTGTGCATTAGGGATGTATCCTAGATTGGGTTGAATGGGTAAATATTGAGAAGTCCTTATGGATTGGGCATGGGTGGTAGTTGGGTTGGTGATCAGAGGGGAGGTAGTAACCTTTGTGCTAATGGGTAGTGAGGTAGAAGGGATAGATACCCCTAAGCTTGGTATAGGGGTATTAATCAATGGGTTAGGTTTAATAGAGGGGAGGTTGGTAACACTGGTGGTCAGTACTCCAGCTACAAGTGGGGTATGATGGGTCAATGGTTGGGTTTTCCCCAAGGTAGAGGAGTCATTAATATGGGTGGAAGGTGTAAGGCTAATGGTTGGTTGGATAGTTGAAGGGGTTAGTAGATGAAGATATCTAGGTGGTCAAAAGATGGGTGGTGACAATAGCAATAGGGATGCCCTTCATAAGGTGGGATGGCATGCCATAAAGAGGATCCTGAGGTGGAGTTAAAATTAGGATATTGTGAAAAGAGGTGTTAAGATAGTGATGAAGGGACACTAGATTATTGTCTATAAAGGTGGTAAAATCCATGTTTCCTTAGGGAAATACCCAAGGGAAAGTAGGTCTTCCCAATAGATAAGGTGAATCTTCTACCTCAGAGACGTACTCCATAGATGAGGAGGTAAAAGAGGTTGATTTAGGTGTCAATTTTTATTCTACCAATTTTCTTCACTACTAACAAGTGAGAACCATAAAAAAAAGGGAGAGAAAATAAGAAGACAAGATAATTATCAAGGAAATTAAGACACACACTAGAAAGTACATTAAGCCTAGAGGTTAGTTTTAATCTCACTTTTGGCTTATGCCTTAGTTTATGAAAATGTGTGATAGAAGTTAGCTTGTAGATCAAGTACTATAGAAGTAGTCTATGGTTAGTTTTGGGTTATTTAGATGTTCAAAATAATCTATATTGGAATCAATATGTAGCTTGGTATTGGGGCATACCCCCTCACTTCACAGTCCTATAATGATAAGAGTGTTGGGTGCTTAGCCAATATATATTAATATCCAGAGTTTATACTCAACTAGAGAGCTAATTTGGTTCTTCCCTTGGTAATGACCACTAAGTAGGATCATCGGGTGTGGGTAAGGTGACCACTAGGTGCTGAAATCCTAGTCAAGCCTTGTCTCAAAAAAATTTATGTTTGATTGATGAAAGTGGTTTGGCTAGTGTGTGCAACAAAAGTGGTGCTATGATAAGATTATTGTACTTTAATCCAAAGTAAACTAATGCTATAATAAATCAATGGATGTAGTTGATTTTAATCCAAAAATAAACTTTAGTTTCAATTATGAGCATAGATAGAGAGGAGAGAATACAAATGCAAAAAAACATGAGTAAAGACTCTAGGTCCCATCGGGTATGCTAAATTGTTTCATGTAAATTTTCACTTAAAGTTATAGGAAAGAGAGAAAATAAAATTGATATGGGTATAGTTGAAAAACCTCTTTGTTTATGTGTGCATTGAATCAAAATATTATGAATATCTCCTCTTTGGCTTGGGAGGAAGACACGCAGATAAAAAAGCACAAAAGAAAACTTGTTTGTTAGATAGATAGTTGGGTTGATTGCCTAGCAATAGCTAGATCCCAAAAGCAAGAGCTTTCTTAGGGGATTTTAATCCACACATTTTTAATAATTAAGTTGATAAAATGTAAATAAGATACTTGCATAAATAATCAAAAGGTACTAAAATCAAATATAAGAAAGCTTGCTAGAAAAGTAGACTAGAAATCATCTAATTAGCGATAGACTAATTAATACTAGTGCTAACAGGTTAGGGTATGCTTTAGAAAATTAGAAAGGGGCCTGTGAGTGGTCAAAAACTTAGAAAATCAAATTTTATTAGGTGTAAGTGGGTCAAATCAGCTTGCTAGTTTTGCTACCACTGGTGACCGTCAGTAGTTAGGTTGACCATCAGTGGTTATCCTGACCATCGATGGTTAGGGTCCAACCATTGGTGGTTAACTATGAAATTTTGGGCTTGATCACTAGAAGGTGATGGGATTCAACAAAATAATTATGTGAGTTGGGTAAGGTCTAGGTTGATTTTTAAATGAAATAAAAGCACATGAATATTGATAAACAAGTACTTGTCTTACTAGAAGTTGATTGGGTAGGTGGTTGATGTAGTTAGCCCATTGGTGGAATCTAGCTTGATTTCAATAGAGTAATGGTACTAGAAGCTTGGTTGAGAGATGACGATAAGTTGGATCTCAATAATATGGTTGATAATGCTTGATAATTTAGATGATGTTAATTGACTTGATTGACATGTAAAAGAAAACTCCTAAATGCTTGAGCTCTTGATAATTATTATAAATAGATTTAACCTCCTAGCCTATTTATCTTATATTCATAATCAAGAGGTAGAAGTGAAGGTATAATAGGGTCATCTAAATATAATTTTTGCATGAAAAGGATTGAAACACAAATTAGACAAGTAATATTTAGAAAAGGGTCAATAGAGCTTGCATACTCTTGATAAAAAAGGTGGATCCTAACCATAGATGGTCAGATGTTCCCAAGGTTGATCGTTGATGGTCACCCTGACCATCAATGGTCAGGGTCCCCATGAATAGGGTCTTAAAGGTTAGGGATAATCAAATAGGTGAAACTAAGTGCATATTTGGTAGTTTAGGCCTAAAAGGTGTAGGTTGGTCCTAAGGGGGGCCAAGGGTACTTCTAGGACTATTTTGCCATTCAAAATCATAGGTGTGTAGATTTTCTATGTCTACACATGGTCTTCGTGATAATCCTTATCAAGTTCTTTTTTGTGGACTCTTCAAGTCTATCTCCTTAGGGGTAGTAATTGGATGATGTGCTAAGCTAGATGCCCATATAAATTTCCCATTCACTTGTCTTCATGCTAATAAATTCTAAAGCATTATCTAAAATTATTGTGGCTAGTACACCAAACCTGGTCACTATGATATCATAAAAGTCCAATACTATTATTTCATTAGCTTAATTAATGGTAATTACTTCCACCCACATGGTGAATTAGTTAGTAGTTATTATCACCCTTTTATGTCCTCTATTAAAAGGCGGATTGATCATTCTTATGAAGTCCAGACCCCATTACATGAAGGGTTGCTCCACCTAGATTGGGTTGAGAGGAAACGCTATCAATATTTATTTTCCTATAAAAATATCACATCTCTGACATTTTTTGACCCATGCATAGGAATATTTAAATAGGTTGGGCCAATAATAACCATATCTCATCACCTTTATTGTTGTATTCCTTGGAGAAAAATGGCCTCTTATATGGTCATCATGAAATTGCTCCAAGAGATTTTTTACTTGATCATCATCTATGCACCTTAAAAATACTTAATTGAGGTCATTTCTAAATATAACCCCATTAACCAATACATAAGATATAGACTAAATTTTAAAATACCTTCTTTTTTCTCTATCCATACCTTGGAGTCACTCACATGTTACCAAGAAATGTGTCATATCTTAGAGCCAACTGGTGTGAGGTGAAGGTGTACCCATTTGAAAATTGTCTTATGTGACCAATACCACTTATTTGTCTTCTTGAAGATCATCAACCATATGCTCACATAAGCCTTTTCCTCTCACTAGCTTAGTGACCTTGATATCTATATCATACTCCATGACTTTGGTAATCTAGCCAACTCTCCTCTCATTCAAGTTTTTTTAAGAAGAAAATTCCTTACTCCAAAATGAGATACTATAAGGTCAATTATGTTATTTGATATCAGTGGTATAAAAATTTTAAGGCTCCTTAAGGCTTCAAGAATCTAATTTTCTATAAAAGTGTACCTTACTTCATACCCCTCTAGCCCTTGACTAAAAAAGGCAACTAGTTGTTCAAGTTCTTCACCATTCTTCTAGATCAACATAGTTGATATATTGTCAATATAGGAAAATGTGTACAATATGAAATCCTTTGAGATATCAAGGTTTATGAGAAAGATTGCTTGGGCAATAGCTTGCTTGATGGCCTCAAATGTTACTTTACCTTCATTTGACCAAGTGAACACTTGGCTCTTCTTCAACATGGTAGTGATGGGTTTGACCAAGTTTGCAAAACCAAGTATGAATATTCTCACAAATTTTATTTTCCCAAGGAATCTCTAGATTCCTTTCTTGTTTTTGGGTAAAGATAGTGCTAAGATATCACTTGTTCTATCAAGGTCAATGGATAATCCCTCCTTTGAGATAATGTGACCCAAAAGTTTGACCTCATGAATAGTAAACATATATTTCTTAGGGTTTAAAGAGATCACATACTCTTACCAATACCATCTAATTCAACAACCCTTGGAAATCCATATCCATGGCTCTTTGGAAAATTTTCCTGGCATTTGACAACCCAAAAGTCATCTTCTAGTAAGCATATGTGTCCCATTTTATGGTGAATGTTGTCTTATATTGATATTCATCTCTTATTATCACTTTTTTGTATCCTGAGTACCCATCCAAAAGAGAGAAGTGTTCTAAACCAACAACTATTTGAAGGAGTTGTTCCATAGATGGTAAAGGATAATGATTGTTCCTTTCTTGTTTTTGGGTAAAGATAGTGTTAAGATATCACTTGTTCTATCAGGGTCAATGGATAATCCCTCCTTTGAGATAATGTGACCCAAAAGTTTTCCCTCATGAATAGTAAACATAGATTTCTTAGGGTTTAAAGAGATCACATACTCTTACCAATACCAGTTAATTCAACAACCCTTGGAAATCCATATCCATGGCTCTTTGGAAAATTTTCCTGGCATTTGACAACCCAAAAGTCATATTCTAGTAAGCATATGTGTCCCATTTTATGGTGAAGGTTGTCTTATATTGATATTCATCTCTTATTATCACTTGTTTTTATCCTAAGTACCCATCCAAAAGAGAGAAGTGTTCTAAACCAACAACTATTTGAAGGAGTTGCTCCATAGATGGTAAAGGATAATGATCCTTCCTTTCTTGTTTTTGGGTAAAGATAGTGCTAAGATATCACTTGTTCTATCAAGGTCAATGGATAATCCCTCTTTTGAGATAATGTGACCCAAAAGTTTGCCCTCATGAATAGTAAACATAGATTTCTTAGGGTTTAAAGAGATCACATACTCTTACCAATACCATCTAATTCAACAACCCTTGGAAATCCATATCCATGGCTCTTTGGAAATATTTCCTGGCATTTGAAAACCCAAAATTCATCTTCTAGTAAGCATATGTGTCCCATTTTATGGTGAAGGTTGTCTTATATTGATATTCATCTCTTATTATCACTTGTTTGTATCTTGAGTACCCATCCAAAAGAGAGAAGTGTTCTGAACCAACAACTATTTGAAGGAGTTGCTCCATAGATGGTAAAGGATAATGATCCTTCCTTTCTTTTTTTTGGGTAAAGATAGTGCTAAGATATCACTTGTTCTATTAGGGTCAATGGATAATCCCTCCTTTGAGATAATGTGACCCAAAAGTTTGCCCTCATGAATAGTAAACATAGATTTCTTAGGGTTTAAAGAGATCACATACTCTTACCAATACCATCTAATTCAACAACCCTTAGAAATCCATAGCCATGTCTCTTTGGAAACTTTTCCTAGAATTTGACAACCCAAAATTCATCTTATAGTAAACATATGTGTCCCAATTTATGGTGAAGGTTGTCTTATATTGATATTCATCTCTTATTATCTCTTGTTTGTATCTTGAGTACCCATCCAAAAGAGAGAAGTGTTCTAAACCAACAACTATTGCTCCATAGATGGTAAAGGATAATGATCCTTTAAGGAGGCCCTATTTAGATCTATAAAATCAACACACATTCTCATCTCCCCATTTTTCTTCCTTATAGGCAATAAATTAGCTACCCATTAGGAGTGCTTCATGGTAAAGATGATCTTGGATTCAATCAATTTGGTCAATTTTTTCCTCATAAGCTCTTCAATTTTGGGGTTGATAGGCCTTTGATTTTTCCTAACAAGTGTGGCATTGGCCTCTAATTCTAAGTGTGTTAGGATATCTTGGATTCAAAACCTTTAATCTTAATATATTCTCAAGCATATATGTCTACATATTCTCTACAAAGCTCTATGAAATCATGCTTTTCAGCGTTAGTGCTTACCTTTCAAATCTTGAGGAGTTTGTCTTTAAGGATAAAAAATATTTCATAGTTCTCCTAATTAGTTGACATTATTGCTTTTTCTCTCCTCATATGGTCTCCCTCATGGAAAAGACC
The DNA here is from genome assembly GCA_037957365.1 of Torreya grandis. Taxonomy (NCBI): domain Eukaryota; kingdom Viridiplantae; phylum Streptophyta; class Pinopsida; order Cupressales; family Taxaceae; genus Torreya; species Torreya grandis. The sequence goes on along the minus strand of JARHVA010004805.1, from coordinate 330,793 downwards.
TTTTAGGATGACCAACACTTTAGAAATCTTGTTAGACCTCAACTAAACAATTTGATCTTGAACAATTTGATCCTCATACTAATGTTGAAGCTTTTCTTGTTTATATGAGGAAAACTCTTCTTTATGATGAAATAAACAAGAAATTTACTTATGATTTTCAAATACCTACCAATGAGATTTATTGTCTAGCACTAATGCTATTACTACTACTATAACATATGGTTGTACTTTAGATTTTTTAATTCATTTGGGAGGTTAAATTGAGCTCCCACAGCTGCCAAACTATTGGTATGTTGATTATAATTCCTTGGCACTACTTGGACGTTAAAGGCCTCAAAGTCCTCAATTAGGTCCTACACCCTATGTTTTTAGGACTTCATCAAAGGATTCTTGGTGATATTTTGGACTCTAACCTAATTCATAATTGATTCACTATCTCATGTGCTTGTAATGGCTTGATTCCTCTCTTACTAGACCATTGAAGGCCATGGATAAGACCCTTATATATTTCTACATTATAAGAGCAATTAAATTAGATCTTATAAGAAGAGAAATGTTTATCGTTAGAAGAGGGAACTAGCATTACTCTTACACCTACTCCATGTCTACTTCTTAAACCATCAAATAATAACTTCCACAAATCACTAGCATCTTCTTGTGGCTTAGTGAGGGATGGCATGGATTTAATTTCTTCATGCAAATATTAGACACCCATTTATTTCTCTTCAAGACCTTCCAAAGGATCAATCAACTGATTATCACTCTACAACTCATCCAAGAACATATCTAGCATCTCCTTAGGATGAGTGTTTAGATCTTGACCAATTGTGTATTCATCCTTCTCAAGAATGGTATAATTGATGTTTATTCTATCTAGCACACTTGCATTGTATTTTTTCATTTTTTCAACAATATTGATGGGTGAACCCCCAATTTTTACTTGTGCTTTGGGAGTCACCACTACACTTTGAACTTGTGAGTCTTGGGGTACTAGGGTATTCCCTTGGTTATAATTCTTTAGATCAATTGAAACCTTTAGAGTGGCTATAGGCTCCTTTGGATTTGATAGTGAAGGAGTAATGATAAGAAGCTCTTTGACTATTTCCTAGTTACCATCCATGTTCCTTCTTTTGAACCTTGTATTAGCTACCACTAGGGTGTATGCTTAGATAGAACTAGCATATTGATTGAGTGTATAACACTCTTCTTGCTCATATTTTACCACTATATAATCTAACTATCTTAGTCCTTCATTATGGCTTGGATCTTACTGAGGATATTCTAGTTTTGTCATCATAGGAATTTATGTGTTCTGAGACATAAGATCTTGATTGTACCCATAGTTAGTATCCTACTACCATTAATCATTGAAGGCCTAATTGAATTTAGTGTTTGGGATGATGGATTGACCAAAAGACTAATTCCAAGGCGTGTTACCCTCAAATTCTTGAGCAATATTCTTTTAAATAGGTACCAAAGTATTAGAGGTTCCATTTGGGTTATAATGATTTTTCCTAACATAGTTAGGTTATCCTTATCCCTAACTTTTTTTTTGGCCTTGACCTTGGAAGCTTCCTTTATGGGGTGGCATGTTTTCCTAATAAGATTGATATTGAGGCTGATATGTAGTTTGATAATGCCTATTCAATTGGGCCTTCTACCTCTTAACATCCACCAATTCATTTACCAAGGATTGAAACATGCTCTTAATCTATTGAAAGTTCCTATGTTCTTGGGAGTCATTAGATTGGCTATGCAAAGCCTTTTCCTACTTCGGTGTTGGTATGGTATCAAGTATTGGCATAAGAGGAATGGTAGAAAAGGGAGGAATAAAAATGGGAGGTGGTTAGATTTTATGTAAAAAAGGCATTGGTGGTCTAGGGGTAAGCTTACCAGTTTGAACTAGATAATTTTCTTCCTTGACTACCACCTCATAAGCATTTGGTAATGTGTTTCCCCCCATAGACTGAATCATTACCACAATGTCACTATTTAGACATTTTAGATAGTAAAGGAAATCAAAGTTAGGATTATGTCTAATAGAGGCTATAATTCTATCCCATGTCTTTTGAAACCTTGTGTTGAAATCTTACATGACTTCATGAAGATCCCTCTTGATTGTGGTTAGTTGCTCTATAAGTGACAAATGTTCACTTTTGTCTTCAAATATTTTACAAAATTCATCTCTTAACTAGTCCCATGATGTGATAGAGTTGGTAGTAAGGCTTCTATATCAATTTAAGGATTCTACCTTAAAAGAGATGGATAACAACCTAATAGCTACAATTTCTTCATTGACATTATGAATATTGTAAAAATTATCTACATCCATATGGTGTTATGAAGGCATTGTATATTAGTCTCTAGTAAAATAAGGGACACTTTTAAGAGTTGTTACTAGAATAGGATCATCTTGTTGAAGGTCCAAAGGAATTTGACCATTGAAAACCATAAAAGGGAAAGCTCTACAGGCTGCCATGGCAATGAAAGGGCCTAACAAAGATCTTCTTACAGAGGTAGGTTTTGAAATTAGTCTAGGAACCAAGTTCACTTTATATGGATGTGTCTTAGAAAATCTTAACATTTTAACTAAATTTAAAGGAAATTCAATAAATTCAAAAGGAATACCTCTAGAAGTTAATATTGTAGTCACTTTTGACATGAGAGAATAGGCACTACTCTACTACAAGATTCATTTGGAGTCACTAGATACTAGGTATTAGGTACTTGGGATACTCATACCAACTGATGAATACTTGGAGTCACCATTAATGTTTGTATACATGGCTCTAAAGGCTAATTGGATGAAGAGAACATCAAAACTCTTCCCTTAGTGCACAATAAAAGGGTCCCATCAAGTGTGTTAGAAATTGTTATGACATGGAATATCATGCTTATAAAAGAGTTCTTCAAGATCCTCCATTTCCAGTGATAATATGGGAATAACCATAGGTGGTGGGTATCCTATAATAGGGTTGAACCTCTAAAGAAGGCTGATTTCCTCTTGATGGATCACCTAAACTAATGATTCTACTAGGAAACATATTATAAAGGGGGAATAGGGATTCAAAGAAAACTAACAAGGTGATGCACCAAATTAAAATGAGAACTCACATAAGCTTAAACCCATACTAGATCATTGAAATATAATACTAGCTCACACAATCTCATAAACTAGTTAGTTGCATTAGTATTTCATAAACTAGGTTTATGGGGCAATGAATGAAAAAAGAGGAGTTATAAGACTCACATTGAGTTTACATTAATGGAAAAAATAACATGAGTCTAGACCTAAAATAGATTGAAAATAGCTTAAAAGAGGAAAGTAAGAAGGATAATGGATATGAAAGAATCTCCTTCACAAGGCCATCATGAACAAGCTTACTAGACACCAACCCAAAGGCAAGAGATAGGTAAAGAAAGTCCTTTATTATATCAAGAGGTAGTTATTACAATTTTTTATAGGGTTTAGACGTATCAAATGAGAGTCTCTTGCTCCTCAAGAATGAGAGAAAAAATAATTTCTTATCAAATGTCAGAGAGTTATAATGTGAAAAAAATAGGAAATATAGGATAAATGGGAAGATAGAGGGAACACATCAACTAACGTCATTAAATGATAAATCACCCTCTTTCAATGAATGCTCCATATTTTGATCAAATCAAGGTTAATACATCATAGATTAAAAAAACTTAATTTGTCCCAATAGCTTTGAATCCTTTCATTAGTTGAGAAACACACTAGAAGACAAGAATGTGCTTAATATTATGAGTCATGATCCTGTTATGAAGAAAAAACCCATAAACACCCATGAAAATCTATTACATTCTCCAACTATTTTATCCAACCACTAGATCTCCATCTTGGGACTTATGCTATCTTCCACTTGACTTGATTATGAGGACAAAATCCTCATATATTTAATCCTATTAGAATCATGAATATGTTTGATTTAAATGGCTATAGGTACCTATTTGTTGAGAGCATGACTATTTTGGATGACAAGACACTCTTCCACACCTTGTTTATATCTACACCTACTCCAACCTGAATATAGATTTATTATAGATTGAAAACCAATCCATTTCATTAGTTTTCATATATTTATCATGTCAATGAAAACCTATTGGATACATAGTCTTATTCTAAACTATATTAGCTTTAAACAAACCTATTCTACCTTTAAACCTTGTGGGATCTAAGGAGTCACTACACATAAGTATCTTACTTCTAAAAGAGCAATGAACACATCTAGGGAATAATCTTGAAACTCTTAGAGAATGGGATCAACATGTTCTAAATAATCAAATAGAGGTCTTCTCAGAGCATTAATGGTGATGAAACTTCATCACTAACAATCTTGAATGTATGGTTGCATTTACATTGATGGTGTTTGACTAAGCTCTAAAGGTGATATATTCATCTTGAAATATTTACCCTAGTTCGACCTAGGTCACATTTATTATCCATTTAAAGTATTTTGGCTTTTAATTTTAATACAAACCATTGATCTTGATCTAAGCTTCTAAAATTATGCCATTTGTTAGCTCCTCATTCATTACATGGGCCCTATAATTAGTTCCATCTAGTTTCTACACTTGCACCACATGGTGGCTTCATGTTCATTCTCAAGAACATTGAGTATTTGACCTTACATGCATCATCAATATTATTTTTCAAGGTTTTGACATGTATCATTCATTTACCTATAAGTTAATATATTCATGGCACTTAAAAACTCTTTATTCATTCTTAAGATTCACTAACTTGTTAACCTCTCACTCATCATCGATATGATTTTATACAGTTAAATACACTCCATTGATCTACTTAGACCTATTGACCTAGTTGATTGACACACATCATTAGAATTTAACTTGAGATCTTGATATATTTCCACTCATCAACTCCACATTCATCCTTAGGAACATTTGAATTCAAATGGTTACTTACCACAACTTTAACTTGACATCTTCATGTATGTCTCATTCTACTAGTTCAACTTTGAAGACTTGTATATTGAGATAAATAAATTTTCAAGATAAAAAAATTATAGATAATGTTCAAGGCATGAAAAACATCATGTCCATGCAATACTTTAACCTTGATTGATTTCCTAAGTGTATTTTTGAAAAGCACAACTAGACTGATGTATTTATTTCTTCATGACATGTTGTGATGGTCTAGATCTTCTTGGAATCATTCCTATCATCTTTTGATCTATAAAAATTTTTAATAACCTTTAATGAAATGAATCATCATGTAAACCTACTAGAATCCTCTCTTTTTCAATTATAGACATGTTTCCAAGTCTATTTCCCAAAAATTAACAAATTACACCTTAAACTTGCTTAAAGTGTTTCAAAATATTCAAAAGTGATATGTGATCTTATTATTTATCATTTGATCATCCACTCAATCAGTAACTCTGGTCAGTTGATCTATTCAGGCAAAACCTTTATATGTGGGTCAAAATTGGCTAGTAAGAACTAGAACAAAAACTAAGGAAATGGCCTAAATTATAACCATAACCAAGTTCAAGCACAAGCATTGTAGACAACCTAGGGAAATAATTATGAAAAATCTAAGTAATTTAACCATAACAATAATGTTATTGAGAATGGATTAATAGGGTCGTAACATGTCCAGATAGTGTAAACATCATTTGCTCAGCTAACACTATAAATGCAAATTACTCCTCACCAATAACCCATTCAAAAAGCATAGCCTTCATATAAATCTAAACTATATCAAAAAATGAAACAACCTTTACCTTCACATCCCCTCCTCCAATGCAAAATAGACCTACTCATTGAGTTTTTAGTGACCTTAGAGAGCCTATTGAAGCTATGTTTTGAAAATTAGCCATCATTAATTTGATTAGTTGGCCCATACAGAAGCATTATCTTGAGGGATTTCCATTTCTATTTTAGTATAGATAGAATGAGTTTTGTGAATATAATTGTATGCAATCAAAAATGCATCATATCCATAAATCAATCCTAGATTAGATGGGATATAACACACATACACTTTCAATTGGGGAGCATATAATTATTAAGCGAGAGCATGACTAATGTGATTATCCTCTAGATATAATTAGGGGATCACTTGTCATAACACACCATTTGAGATAGGGTTCCAAAGCCTATAATCTAACATAATCACATAACAACCCTAAAAGAGCCTTATGATTTAATATTTCACTAATCTAATAACAAGAAAAGTAAATTTAATCTATTGCACATCAAAGAATTTGGCACAAAGTAGGAGTTAGAAACAAAACAAATAAATAACTAAACTAAACATGTATTAGAATACATATACTTAGGTTAATGTATATAGAATCCTAATATATAGAAGAGAAGAATACATATGTTTTATTTATCTACTCTTACAAAGGAGGAATAAATTTAGGAATACTTACCTTTGAATATGGACCCACCAAGCCTCATTCTCCCCTTTAGCCAAGGTGTTTCATAAGATATTATCATGGTATGTAAAGATAACTAAGATTATTTAGCTCTAGGCTACATAACCTATCCAAGCATATAAAAGACTTATCCACAAGATGATATTGGGGCTCCAAAGAAAGTATTAAACCCTAAATATTTATTCCCCAAGTAGAATGGTCAATAGGAAGATGTTCATTCATAATTCTTCACTTAATTCTTCATTCTTAAAAATGGTGGTAAATGACCTTATATATATAGTAGTATCTTTCCCTAAAAACTTTTAGGAACATCAGTTGTGTTAGATCGACCTAGTTGACCTAGCATGTTTTCAAGGCTAACTCTCAAGGTTTATGCTAGGTTAGCTAAGAGGCCAACAAACCAAAAGAGAGAAAAAATCCTTAAACTATAATAGGTCAACTTGGTTGACCTAGCACAATTGATAGGTTAAAAGGGTGCTAAGGTAAAAAATAAAGGATAAAACATAGAAAATTATGGGAATAGGTAGAAATAAGAATAATAATATTGGGTTCAATGGTTTTAGGAGGCTAGAGTGTGGATTATAAGAGATAAAAGGAATGACAATCTAATGAAGCATTGATGGTCTGCCCACCCCTTTCCTATTATACTCCTTAGGGCATGCACTTAGAGAGATTAAGAATTGATAGGTTCCTATAAGATATGAAGTATAAGTAATCAATAAAAGTTAAAAATATTATGTGTATATATATGCCCTAGTCAAAGCTCATCACATGTCATGTAAGTGCAACATGGGATGGTGCTTCAAAAGAAAACATTATAACACATAATGTTGATGTTAAGTATGGTGCAATAAGTTATAAATAAAATAAATGAAAGGATTGAATTGAGAAATATATACCTTTAACTTACCCTAGTGGCATAGATAAATAAGTAGACTATAATAAATGAAGGTGTCCAATGTAGAGTACACTAGGTGAACCTATATAAGTTAGTGCAAAAGAAAAGCCAAAAATAAAAATAAAAATACCAAAAATAAAAAAAATAAAAAAAATGGAAGATAGACATATGATAGTGGAAAGTAATCTCTACATCATCATGATTCTATTACATTTTATGGTTTGCAAAATGGATTATCAGAAACAAAGATAGAGGTAAAATAAGGAATCTGCCTAAAATAAATCAAAGAATTTGAATTGCTAAAAAGTGGTTATAAATAAGGAAAAAGAGAATTCATTAAGAATTTTTAATTATGAAAGAGAGAAAAGAGAGCTACGAGAGCAAACAAGGCTAGGATGGTGAGGGAATGACCTGTTAGATGAGGATACCTAGAGGCAATAATAGGTGTACTATAGGTATGAAATGATGGATCTTAAACCATTTTTTGAAATTCATATTGAATTAAGAGAATTTTTGATAAAATTTGATTTTAAGAATTTATATATGTCAAAATTGAACAAACTTAGATTATAAGGGTAGAAAATAGGAAGATAAGAAACAAGTTGGAAGGGTTTAAGAAGAAAATGATAAAATGCACATTTTGGGTCAAATGTACTAGGTCGGCACATAAACATACTAGGTCAACTAGGTCAACTTAGTAGGTTGAAACAAGGTACAATCCATATGGTCAACCCAGTAGGTATGGCTTGACCTAGTGTAATCTATAGGCTAAAAATATAAAATAGAGTGAGAAACTAGTCTCTAAGGGCCAGAATGAAACTCAAAACTAGGGAGGAGAAAATAAGAGGGCTGACTTAGAATTTGAATACATTATGATAAAAATAAGGAAATTTTGGTCAAACTAGGTTAATCAGAGAACTAGAATAAGCATGGAAAAGCATGTAGAAAGCCAAAAGAGGGATAGAATGGCTTGAAATGACCAAAAGAGGGAAAGAGGGACCAAGAAATCTTGAAATAGGATAAAATGAGTAAGGTAAAAATAATTAGGCTTATTTTTAATTAAAACTGTAAAAGTAATGTGTAAAGAATGTATTTTGATTATACATGTTATGAAGGAACTAACACATCCTTTGTTGTTTCTTGGTTGCAGAGATGACTAAGATTTTGGAGGTTGGTGAATGTGTCTTAGTTTATAGATTTTTTAGAGAAATTGACAAATGAATATTGAGATAGACTGGTAGTTATGGGTCAAAGAGGTATATCTAAGATGTGTAGGATCCCCCTCAGCACAAACCTATTAGTCATGTTCTTGGGATGTTGGGAATGATTGACTAACACATTCAGATGGGAGGTGGATGAGGATGTGATAGAGGTGGGTATCACATTAGAGGATGTCCATGCCATCCTCAAGATACCCATAACAAGTGCAGTAATGACCATAGGGATACCAAATAGCTTGGAGGAGAGGAGAGCCTTAGCTATGTGGGATACAATCTTAGAGATGATATTGAAAGGATGGAGAATCATTATGGATGATGTATATATATCATATATTTTAGACCTCTAAAAGGTGGTGATAAGCCTTATGACATAGTGAGTGCTCTATCACAAGTTAGATGACAAGGTACCACTATTCATGGTAGCCTTGAGCAAGATGATACTAGAGGAGGTAGTATTATATAATCTATGTTCTATCATCTAGGTCTATCTCATACATGATCTCTTCAAGATGCTAGTCAAAGGGTAGAAGACTATGGGACTGATCATACTAATAACAACATGGATATATGAGATATTTTCAATGTATCAATTGGCTAGGTTTCCTTATGTGATTGATAATGGGTTACCTTGAGTGCAAAGATGGTGAGAGGACTAGGTAGTGTAGGTCATTCCCCATGTCCTAGTGCTATAGTAAATAAGATGTGTAGACATGGTGTGGTAGTTGTATGGGCATATAATATCTACATGGGTGACCTAGCACATAGTTACACTAGCACTAGAGAGGAGATAGGTGATCAAAAACAATACATGGTGGAGAGAGCCACATTTGATGGTATGAGTGCTAGGACAGATGGGCCTACCTTATTCAGTGACACTAATACTAATTCTTTATTAGTGGGTTCTATATGTGAGGGAGCCATGAGGGAAGAGGGGACTCATACCACTAATAGTTAGGCTAACACTAAGGCCATGTCGAGAGTGACCATGGACTGGTCAAGCATGATGAGTGGTAGAGGAGGAGATGAAGGAGGCAGATATAATAGATATACCACTATCAACCCCATAATAAGATAAGTAGTAGCCATTGAGGACATTGTGGTAATGGAGATAGGAGAGAGTGGAGACTATAAACATCCTGGATGATCCCATAAATGAGCTAGAGGAGATGTTACAGAGACTACTCAAATAGAGGCTAAGACAGACATGAGTTATGACAGTCAAATTTGAGTTGAGGAGGTGAGTGACCAAGGAGGTACTAGGAGGTCACACAAATGGGGAGACTATGCTAGTAAATCATGTAGATGATGATATCATAGGAGCTAAGACATAGATAGGTATGAATATGGTTGAATTATTTCTTAAGTTTTAACTTAGTAGTAGAGAGATATAGATAGATATTATTATATATGATAGTGATCTAATATCCATCTCATGTGATTTTGTAGGTGTACTTGAGGATGAGAAGGAGATATGGGGGTACCTAGTGAGGGGAGTACTCCATAACATCTTAGATGAGACTCTATAGCCATACGACCCCATGAAATTATAGGATCTAAGTGTACCATCTATCCCAGCTCAAATGAGCTAGTTTACATTAGGTAGTGAGGTAATAAAGATACAAGTGTAGAGAGAGAGGATAAAACCACAAATAAAGATGGGTTTAAGCAAAAAATAGGCTTGATAGGCCTTGTTAGATGATATAGCTATGTATTTAGAGATAGAGACACAAATTATGTAGGCATGTATAGTGATGCAGACTCAGATGACACAGGAACATACAATGACCCAGGTTGAGTTGTTATAGGCATAGGTGTAGATAGCATGCCTATAATGATAGGTAGAGGGATTGAGATCTCAGACTACCTTGTTATAGCATACCATTTGGCAGATTCATATCGATGACTTAGTAGGCCATTTGGCTAGGCCATGATAGTTCAACCCTAGTGTTGAGGGTTTATATATAGTTGTATCAAAATCATGGTGTGTGTGTGTGTGTGTGTGTGTGTGTGTGTGTGTGTGTGTGTGTGTGTGTGTGTGTGTGTGTGTGTGTGTGTGTGTGTGTGTGTGTGTGTGTGTGTGTGTGTGTGTGTGTGTGTGTGTATGATGTATCATTTTGGATTATTGGCATTGGTTGTGTATGTTGTCTTTATTATTATTATTATTATTATTATTATTATTATTATTATTATTATTATTATTATTATTATTATTATTATTATTATTATTATCTTTGTTTATTAGGTTAAGGTTATGGATGCTTTGGATATATTTCTTTCTAACACATGTATTTATCTTTGTTGTATATGCTATAAGAAATATATGTGGTGTGGTTTATTTTCTAACATTATGGAGTACACATTAATGGTTAAAAATAAATAGGTGAAAAAGGACTTGGAAAAATATAATCAATCAAAGAAATGTACTGTGCACTAGTTCAAGTTTGGAAATGTGTAATAACAAAAAAAATGACTAAGTATAAAAATCCAAGAAAATGGAAAACAAGATGGTAAAAGGGGATTTGTTTTCAAACCAATGTAAAAGATTTTTACACCAATTTAAAACAAGTAAAATCATACTAAATATTATGTTGGGAAGTAAGATAAAAAATGTAATAAAATGGAAGGTATGTAAAAGGAAAAAAATGGTAATAAAAACAAATCAAAATTAAGTCAATCAATTATACTATTTCATGATGGGAAGTACAAAATAAAAACAAATTTTGCAATTTATCATACTAATTCAAGCTGGGAAGTATGAGAAATTCAAGAAATGGTTGTAATCTTACATGCACTTAGAAAATAATAAAATTAAAGGTGAAATAAAAATAAATTAAGAAAAAACAATACTAAATACAATATGGGAAGTATGTCAATGACATGTAACCTCATAATCAATCAAATATTATTTCTTATTTGACATATTTAATTTTGTATGGTGACTTGTTTATTGGAAAATTTTGTGATGAAGGTCGACTCCTATCTATGGTCTTACACTGAAACTCACAAAATAAAACCTAAGGGGTACCAAATCAATATTGGTAAGTATAAGGATAAGGAAATGGTAAATCAAGGATGCAGGTAATAGGATGGAAAAGATGTTAATTTATGAGGGATATTGGGTCCTATCTATAGTCTTACAAATCAACTCATAAATGAAATCCCATAGAGAGTGATCAGTAAGTAAAAAAATATTTCCCAAGAGGAAATTTGAAGGAAAGGGAATGAAAATGGGAGTGTAATAATCAATACTTAGGTGTCTTATGAGAATACCTTACGAGGCAAGAGGCATACTAAGGACATGAAAAGACACTAAGAGACTAGTGGACATCTGTGTACAAAGGAAACCCACTTGTTATAGACACAAAAATTTATATGCAAATAGGTGTGCTACTAATATCAGCTCATGATGGTAGATTAGTACAAGGAAAATTAAAATGGACCTACCTTCCCACAACATGTTCCATGATCTTTAGGACCCCTTATAGAGCCATTAGTCTACTATGAAGATTAGGTACTTGCGTGAGAAATTAGGTAGCACTGAAATATTTTTTTATTCTCCTCTTGTAATCTACTAGCTTATCACACCCCAAAGGACCTCGGCTCTATTGTGAGGCCAATTGTGGATTTTGAGCTTTGCCTAGAAGAAGGAGATGCACTTTGAATCATGTCTTTAAGTGTGATTAGACTTTTAATAATATTCAATATTTTTTCTTTTTGATATCATTGCCTTTTATTTAAATTATTTGTATTTTAACTTTATTTTGAAGGCTTTTTAATATTCATCCTCCATATGGATTTGTAATAACCAATCATGAGAGAGATAGTGGCACACACAAATGAGTTTTAGGCTAAGGCTAAAGAAAACTAAGTATACCAAGATAAATGATTGATTAGAACACTTAGGCTTGATAATTAATTGAGCATGTGATCTCAAGTCTCAACCATGTATATGCTTAGTTTGTGGAAAAAGGAATAAGGGAAAAATGAGATCCAAAGGATGACCTGGTGAAAGGAAATAGTAATGAGAAATATTGCTTACTAATTGATCACATGGTAATAGGATATAGTAATCAAAGGGAGGAGGGTATATATAACTAATTCACCATGATAACTACCTATGAAAAATATAGATAATAAAACAAACAATCATGAAGATACAAGTGAAGATTTTTGAGAAAAAATCTAAAGGAAAAGAAGGCAATGATAATAAAAAGACAAGTATATGTGAAATGTAAAATGATAACATAAGCCAACTATAGTATAATAAGAAGGAGAAAATATGATATAAGATAAGAAATAATTTGACACAGTGTCAAATAATATAATAAAAAATAAAAATAAGATTAAAGCACACATCTAATCTAAATATAAATGAGGAATCACCATGCATGTGCTCATAAATAGTGGTAAATCTATCCACACACATTAACCAATACATCTAATAAGTATCTATGATATTTTTAACCAAATATCTACTAAGGTCTCATCAATCTTCAATGAATACTAGGAAAATACTTTTTTATGATCTCCTCAACTGAAAACTTAGGAATGCTTGAAAGATCATGCTAAGGAGAAAATTTAGGCAAAGGCTGGTCAAAAGAATGAATGGAAATAGGATCTATAGGATAAGAAGGAATCTCAGGTGGAGAAGGATCCATAGGTGAAGGACTCATGAGTGGATAAGGAACCATAGGTTAGGGAAGAATCATAGGTGAAGGAATCATAGGTGGAGGCACAAACGGTGGTGAAGGGACCACAAGAGGTGATGGAACTAATGGTGGTGGATCCATAGAAGAATAAGGAGGATCCTTCTTATGGGAATAACCTATGAGAGGAATGGTAGAAGGTCCAAGGATGGCTACAAGATGATCTCTAAGATGTTATTGAAAAATGCAGCAATGATCAATGTGATGCATGTCACATAGGTGCCATAGATAATATACCTCACCATACTTGGTTAAATATTTAGGAAGTACCTTTAGGGGAGGTGTGGCTTTGTGTGATGATGTGGAATAAGGATGTAAGATATCAATATATTGTCACAACTTATGACAATGGGTGGAAGAATGATTATCCATCCCATGGAAACAATGGATATGCTTGTGATTGGTTTTAGTAACACTCATGAAAGAAGGTGAAATAAGAATGAAAGTAGTTGAAGAGGACTCATCAGCCCATTTGGTGGGCAAAGGAGCCATCTTAGGTAGTGAAAGTAAACCATCATCAATAGAGGGTGATGATGGGGAAGGAGTGGAACTAGGCTCAATAAGAGGAGCACTGGGAGGAGAATTAGGAAGAGGCTCAACAATAGTAGAAGAGGAAATAAGCTTAACTATAGCTAGCCCTAATGAAGGAGGGGAAAATTTCATAGAAGGTCTAAGGAGGACTAACCTATGTGTTATAAAGTAATAAGTTATGGTCATAACATGATCCAAGATCATGGTCCTAAGTGGTTCCTTAGAAATTGGAGGTATCGGTGCCATCTCTACCCTAAAATAAAGAGGAAAAATGTAAGAATTAGGAAATATAAAAGGAGAATAATGAGATGCATGAAAAGACTCAAGTAAAAGAATATAAGTAATGAACAATCTCGATATCACAAGCCTAGACAAGGACACCTAAAAGAGGATCATCTAAATAGTATCCATCATCATAATCTAGAGTATGAAGATCGATGACATAGGTCAAGATGACCTTGTCATCAGAGGAAGCTTGATGAATAGAGTGCCTAGTCTTGGTTAAGACTATAAGAATGTCATCACAAGGAAGCTTATGAGAATAAGGCTATAAGGAGGTAGGAAGATGATGAGGTAAGAGATCAAAAGTTTTGATCTCTAAGTTAATCTTGTTGGACTCATTGTCATCAGAGTCTAAAAGGTTGGGAAGAATGTTACCAAAGAGCTTAGGAGGCCCATTATAACCTCTAGTTGAGTTAATAAGAAATTTTAAATGTTGCAACTCATGGAATGGAACACTAGGCAAAGGCTCAAGAGTAAATCCTATAAATGGCTCCACTATGAGAAAATTGAACACATTGGCAAGAAAAAGATGCAATAACTTGCATATAATGAGTCCATAGCCTACCAATCAAGATGTTATATAAAAGGTGAAATTTTAATATCATCACCTTCACATAAATGGTGATAGGTGGGATGGTAATGGGAAGCCACACACACCCTAAACAAGGCATTTTCCTTATATCATATCCTTGGCATGTGTTACATATAAACTTGATATTACATTTAGAATACCCAAGAGTCTTAATTAAATTAATTGAGGTGACACAAGTGCTAGAACTCTCATTGATTAAGTCTCACTTAACTTGGATATCATATATTTGGATTTTAATAAATAATAGAGGATCATTTACATGAAGTAAGATCTCATCCAAAATTATAGATCCGATAGGAAATCATAAATAAAGAGAAGTGTATATAGTTTCATCAATGTTAATGGATGTCTCTTGACATTTATGTAAGATACTATCCTCAAATCTAGATAATGTAGCCTCCCATCCTACTAGAGGAGGATGAGGGATATTCATATCAAATAAGAGTTACATGAGGTAGTTTCTATGATGTGGAGATGTCCTCATGATTTTGAGAAAAGGGATTTGGGATAAAAGATTAATAAGTTCCACAATGGGATCCCACTCATCATAACCCATAAGTATAGTGTTATATATAGGTGCATAATGACTAAGAAGTTCTTAAAAATGTGGATCCAAAGAGAATTGAAAATTATTTTGATAAGAATGAGAAGGTTGAGAAAAAATTTGTAAATTGTTTGGTGATGAAAAAGTAGTTGGTTTGGATTGATCTTAAAGTTCATAAGAAGAAGTGTTAGTAGAAATTAGATTATCATTAGTATTGGAAGATGGTGGAAGAGAAGTATAAATAGTATGATATGTGTCATCCAAGGGAGAATCATAAATTAGATCATCAAAGTAAATAATATCTTCTTGCCCTAACTCATTCAAATGAGCTGGATAAGAATCTTAGATAACACAATATGTCTTATGGTAAGGAGTGTAGATAGGTTGTGGATCAATGAAATCCACTAATCTTCTCATATTATTGATTATAACCACATTCTCTTTTAAATTTGGTTTAACATGACTTTCTATGTTATTAGTGGAATAAGTGGGATTTTCTTGACTTTCTTGGATTGGTTGATGATTAGGCAAGGGGTCTTTATAATATCTAAAAGAGCATTTTCTTGATTTAAAGATTGAGTTTTATCATGTGATTTATAGTATTTTAAATCAATATCATAGGCTTGTTGATGCTTATGAATAATATAGTCATGATCAAAATTTGGGCCAAGAAGAAAGTACATGGCTAAATTTTGAAGCTCTCTACAAGTCTCCTGAGAGTGACCCTAGCTATCATGAAACCAACAAAACTTATTAGGATCATACCATGATTTCATTGGTCGATTAGGGTCAATATCTCATAAAATAGGCTTGAGTATATTTTTAGGTAATTTTTTTAAGGATAAAGGCTTATGGATATTAATGTTACTTTTTGAGAAATGAGGATTGGTGAACTGTTGAGAAGGAGTTGGTTTTGAAGAAGGGGTAGGAATGATAGCTTGAACATTGTGAATGGTGTCATATGAATCGGTGACACCATCATTGGTAATATTTTGGTTTTTTTCTTAAATAATAAGTGAGGGCCCATGGAATTTTGGGGTGGCTTAAATTGATGCATAAGGAAATCTTGTCTTTTGGCTTGATCGATAGTTTCCTCTAAGGTAAGTGGAGAAAGAGTGCAGACTCAATTTTGTAATTTAGGAAATAAAGCATTTGTAAAGAGATGAAAGAGATTTTAATCTACCATGTTATGTTCACATTTATTTTACAAAGTCTTCCATCACTTAACAAAGACTTGGATAGTTTCATTTTTTTTTTGCAATTGATGAAATGGGCCAAAGTGTTCTTTGGAAGATCACTAGTTTGAAATTTTTGAACTAAAGCATTTACTAACTCTTTTAAACTAGTGATAGAGTGTGTTCTAAGTTGATTGTACCAATCTAAGGAATCACTTATGAGAGTTTTGGCTAAGATTTTGGTAGAGGCAAAGGTATTTAATTTGAACCAATCCTTGTAAAGATTTCCAAATGTCTTGAGGTGAAGGGTAGCATCAATTGATCCATTATAATAAATCGTAGGTGTTATACAACTAATGTAAATGTTAGCAATTTGGATGGTAAGATGTTCATTTTTTAAATGACTAATGACTTTGTTGACTAATGGAGGTTGAGGAATGAGATTACATTGAGAATATTAAAGAGGAGGGGGAGGAACACTTTAGTTATGTGTACCCCAAGCCATTGGTTGAGGATTGGATTGAAGATTAATAATGTGGTTTTGCATTCACATCATTTGATTCATAATATGAGATTTTAAGTGTTCATTTGATTAAGAGTTTGCAATAATATTTGATGATTTTGATTAGTATTATTAGGAGAAGTAGTATTGGTGTGTGTGTGTTGGTGTTAGTTGCTTGGGTACCACTATTAGAATTAATATGAGATTGAGAAGAGCTATGATAATTTGAGGCACTAGTGGAAAAATTTACTTGTGAAGCAAAATATGGAGTATTAAATGGTTGAGAAGAAGAATCATGAGTGCCTTGGGTAACAAATGATGAACTAGTGGAAGGATTAAGGATAATGGATCTTATGAGAGGCCCACTAGATGTAGAACCTAAAATGTTAGTTAAGATGCTAGGCATGGAGGTGGAATAAGTTTAAAAATAAGATGTCATAGCATAAGGAGTCAATATTTAAGGAAGAGGTTGAGAAGCAAAGAAATCAGTACCCCCAAATCCAATTAAGAAAGTGGGAGTAGGAGAATGAGGTTTTTCAACTAGATGGCTAATCATAAGGTTATAGATGGTTGAAGGATCCTTCCCTCTATGTTGAGGGAATTCCATGATAAAGAAAAGAATTTTAGGAGTATACTCTAACTCAAGATAATCCTCTAAAATAAGAGGATGGTTTTATTGCAAAGGGGTATGAGGAGGGGTCCCATATTCCATCGTGTAGGTTGAAATATGATTCCAAAAGGAGCCCTACTTTATCTATGGGAGACTCTATTAATATTAGTAAATTACATCATGTCTATTGACTAAACTTTAGTGATGTCACCAAATAGAAAGTCCATGATGAAATGAAAAGAGACAAAATGAGAAATCAAAGGACTAGAAAGTGACTAAAAATAGTACTAGGTTGGCCTAGACCTAGTGCAAAACAAGGACTATAAAACTATACTGTGTCCACAAGATCAACCCAATTCAGTGAATAGAGACTAGTAGAAATAGATAAAGATGCCATAAAAATATCTAGGTCAACCAGATCAACCTATCATAGTGTGTATTAGCTGAAAAAGATACTAGGTTGACAAGGTTGACCTATCATAATAGACTGGGAAGAAAAGAAAGATATTAACAAGCTAAGAATTAAATCAAGATAATTACAAATAATGTAATAAAGTAGTAAGTACTGAAATGGAAACACATAGTCAATTAAATTGATGTTGACCAATCCAATTGATGCACACAAAGCAAAATCTTGCACTAACACTGGGTAATGCAAGCTTTTTCACACATAATTTATTAAATAACAAGCAAACAACTTGAAAGTAAAGCTAGCTACTTGGTCAACCTAGAATGTTGATTAGATTATTAAAAATTATTTTAAATGTAAAGGGAGATTGGCTATAAGTAAGGTAATAGATAATAATCTAAGGATGGTTTCAAGTAGGTTTAGGATGAAAAGGACTATAGTGGTAATGATACAGGCTTGGTATTGGGGCCTACCCTCTCACTTCACATAGTGTAGTGATAAGGGTAATGGGTACTTACCCAAAATAAACCATTGACCATGCTTTATACTTGACTAGAGCATCAAGTTGGCTTCCCCCTTGGTGATGAAATCTAAGTAGGTAGACTTGGGTAGTCAAATGTTTAAATTCTTATTGATGTTTATGTGATTTGGTTGTATGTGCAAAAGAATAGAAATAGTGAAACTAAGTGATTGATTAAAAATCCCTTAATTAGACTATGTGAACTATTTTAAGCATGCAAATAATTGAAAAGAAAGATGTGATTAACATAAATGGTTTATTCCAACTCTAAAACAAGGTATAGTTGAGAAACGATATGGACAATCATACAAAATAGGGTTGACAAGGTCAAACCTATACTTTGGAAGAAAAGTTTCAAAATGAACTAGGTCGGTCAGGTTGACTTAGTTATTTTAGAACACACAAAACTAGGTCCACAGGGTCAACCTAGTTGACTGTGCAGGGGTAGTTTTAAAGGCTAAAAATTATGAAAAGAAATTACAAAAATAGAAAGATATAGATAAATGTAAACTCACTTGAATGGTTTAATGATAAATAGGAGAAGATTGTTGATCAAGAACCTTGGAGAAAACTATCAAAAACCTACAAATTTGGTCGAGCTAGTCGATCAAGTAATATAGGAACTTGCTAAAAATGCACTAGGTCAACTTGGTCAACCTAGTTGACTAAAAAAGAAGTCTAAAAACTATAAAAAAAATACACTGGGGCAAGTTAGTAGATCCAATTATCTAAAAAAAATTCAACAATTTTTGAAACCTTTACTGGGTTTTGTTAGTTGAGCCATTTACATGTTCCTACAAACCTACACATAAAGATAAATAAATTGGGTCGACAGGTCTGATCCATCAGAGTAATGATATGATAAAAATAATGATGAATATAAATTAAATAAGTAAAATAAATGTTGTAAGGGTTTGATTCACATTGAGTTCACCAAAATATATGTAATCAAAAATGCATCATGTCCATAAATTAATCTTGGATCGGATGGGATAGAGCAAACCTATACTATGGATTGGGGAGCATACAATTGTTAAGTGCAAGCATGACTAATGTAAGGATTCACTAGAAATTATTAGGGGATCACTTGTCATAACACACCATGAGTGATAGGGTTCCAAAGCCTATAGTCTAACACAATTGTATAACAACCCTAAAAGAGTCCTATGATTTAATATTTCACTAATCTAATAATAAGAAAATTAAATCTAATCTAGTGCACACCAAAGCTTGTGGCACAATGTGGGGGTTAGAAACAAAACAAATAAAAAAATAAACTAAACACATTAGAAGACATATAATCATGTCAATGTATATGAAATCCTAATACATAGAAGAGAAGAATAAATATGCTCTATCTATCTACTCTTATAAAGGAGGAATAAAGTTAGGAATACTTAACTTTGAAGATAAGCCCATTGATCCTCAATCTCCCCCTTGGCCAAGGTGATTCACAGGATATTATCATGGTATGTAAGGATAACTAAGATAAATTAGCTCTAAGATACATAACCTATCCAAGCATCCAAAAGACTTATCCACAAGACAAGATTGGAGCTCCAATGAAAGTTTTAAACCCTAAAGATTTATTCCCCAAGTAGAATATTCAATAAGTAGATGTTCCTTCACACTTATTCACTTAATTATTTTCTCTTACAAATGGTGGTAAATGACCTTTTATATAGATTAGTATCTTGCCCTAAAAATTTTTAGGATCATCAGTTGTGCTAGCTCAACCTGATTGACCTAGCACATTTTCAGGGCTAACTCTCAAGGTCGGTCAAGAGGCCAACAAACCAAAAGAGATAAAAATTCCCTAAATTATACTGGGTTGACTTGGTCAACCTAGCACAATTGATAGGTCAAAAGGGTGCTAAGGTAATAAATGAAGGATAAAACATAGAAAATGATGGGAATAGGTATAACTAAGAAGAATAATCTTGGGTTTAATGGTTTCAAGAGGCTAGAGTGTGGCTAATAAGAGGAAAAAAGAATGACAATCTTATGAAACATCAATGGTCTACCCACCCCTTTACTGGTGCACCCCTTAGGGCATGCACTCAGAGAGATTAAGACTCGATAGCTTCTTACAAGATACAAAGTGTCAGTAATCAATAAAAGTTAAAAATATTATGTGTATAAAATCATCAGTTTAATGGACATAATCTACACCATTATATGTAAATCAAACATCTCATTCAAAATATGTTGGAAAATGAGGAGATAACATTGGATAATGGAGCTTATACATCCAATCATACCTTGGGTATTTATCAAAACCCTTTTCTATGACATAAAAATATAAATAATAGTAAAGGCTAGAATAAGAACAATAGTAGCAATATTAATAGCCAAGATAACAATAGAAATATTAGTAATAGCAAAAATAACATTAGCCAAATAGAGAAAACCAAGGCTAGAACAATGCCAATAATTAATAGAATTACCATGTAATTACACCTAAATAGAAAAAAATTGTAATCCATATTATCGGAGGTTGTATTTTCACTATCTTTATCAATTCAAAAATAAGTGCCAATTAAATAAGACCATTACTAACCAACTCCAACTAACCAGCTTATGTTAGAGATTCTTCCTTGACTTGGGACCACATACAGGCATACCAAAAAATAAGGATTCCTACTTTTGGACCTTATACTAATAACTAATCCTTGCCCCATGACCAATACAAGTGTACTAGTAACTAATACTTATCCTACCTGATCCCCCACCACCATCATTTGCTAGCAATAATGGTCATGTATATAATCCCAATTATGTAATCATAACTCAATGGTCAAAGATTACCATTCTAGGTCCATAACCATTTTCCACTCCCCCATCCAACCCATTGTTTTAATTAGTAATAAGACCTATACCATTATGAAAGATAAGACATTTCATATTTTATAATAACTTTAGAAGATGCCCACACAAATTTCCATTTTGGATTTGTTGTGAATGTCTACCATCCACAAGAACATCTTGACAAAGTTCCTTGCCCAATTGTAAGTTCTCAGTGACATACCAAGATAAATTCCAAGCTTTGGTTGAACATCTAGCCCAAAACCATCAATTATCCTTCAACCAAAGTGATATGTCATCCCTTGGCCTTCTTCATAATAATTCATTATACATCATTTTCAAGATATGGCATAAAGTGAAGCATTTCCTTATAGACAATGGATCAGGCCTAAATATTTTTGTCTCTAAAGCTTATCAAGCATCTTGAATACACAACAACCAATCTTTAGCCAAAAAAATCACTATCACGGTCTATGATAATGAAGAATGAGAATCATAAGTCACCATTAGCTTGATAGTTATCATTGTGTCTTTGATCCATGATACATTTTATCATGTGTTAGACCTTTACTTTTCATACAATTTTATTTTGGGTAGACATTGGATACAAAAAAATTCATGTAATTCTATCAACATTACACCAGTGTATCAAGTTCTCCCATTGTGGCATAGAGGTCACCTTTCACAAAGATTTACAACCCTAAAAACATTACAAGCATTTGGAGGCTAAGTAAAAATTCTATAACTACCATTTTGACTTAAATACGGTTCCCAAAAAGGATAAATGGAAAGAAATCCTTGTTGATTTTATAGAGGCCAATTACATCAACCTTGATACCCTTGATTCATCTTCCCATATGTCACCTCCTACAATGTCCAATAATCTTACCATCATGGCTAATGACCTATGAGAATATTTGAACCATGATACATTCCACATTTCCAAGCTTCCACATAACCCCAAGTCCTATGGAATACCTAAAGCCAAATCACCTTGCATGGAACAACAGTAAAAGGGAAAAGGCAAAATGCATAGTCTAGCTCCTATAATTTTCACACCAACCACTGGCCAAGAAAAAGACCCTCTTGCAGATGATGAATCATGGTTATATAATGACAAACTAATCAACTATTATAAAAATTCCAAGTATCCTATACCTACTAGGATCATGGAGAGGCATTCCTATGAAGGAGGAGGCCTCGAGCTAAATCAACAAGGCACACTTGAGCCAATTTATGCCACTCGATGCAAAGAAACCTATGGTCTTGGATTTAAACTTCCTAAGGGTGATGCCATGTATTTTATTCATGTTCTAATGCTAACAACTAGTGGCAAAGATGTTGACGGTGAAGTAGAATTTGATCATAGCCCTTATGAAGACCTGGCCAATACCAATCTATTTGATACCATGTCATTTGTACCCTTAGACTAGTTATTCACCTTAATATTCTTCCTTTATATCACCTTAAACTTATATCTTGGGACCAAAAAAGATCCATAGTACATGTAGATGAGTTTAAAAATGATGAGGCCTTTTATGATTTTTTAGGCCTAAGAGAGAATGTTCCATTAGGAGACAAAAAATAAGGGTTCTCAATCAAACTAGATCCTAAAACTTATTTTAAATAATGGGTAAACACCCTTAACCACAAATAAATAAATAAAACACTAATGTCCCAAAGTGAAAACCTCTTTGAGGTGATTTGGACTTAGGTAATAGTAAAGAGAAAGGCTAGTCTTATGATGAAAACCTATTTTAGGTGCCATTAGATGGGGATGTTCACCTTTCCCCTAATGAAGCTTAGGAGACCACAAATAATGAATTTGCCTATGAATCTAACTTCAATTCTTAAGAATAACATGCCTTTAACCAAATCATTCAAGAGTTTCCAATAGTGTTTGTTACATGGCCATATTTACCATTAGGATATTTTGATTCCTCTTGCCTAAGGGAACTTGAATAGTCAATTCAAACAAAGGACTCTACCATTGCAAGCCAATTTAAATATTTATCATCCATTATAGAAGATGATTAGACTCTTCTTATGGAGGACACTACAAAATTCAACATCAAGACTCTAGACAACTTAAAATGGATCAAATTATGTTTTTTACTCACTAAGGAGGAATGTGGCATCTTTATAGCCCTTCTGAAGAATATTTTGATATATTTTCTTGGGCCTACTTAGACATGCCAAGTTTGGACCCCAACTTAGTTATGTACCACCTTTTGGTACATATTAATTCCAAACTTATAAATTATAAATTGTACAAGATGCATCCTCACATTGTATATTAGTAAATAAAGAGTTGGAAAAACTCTTAGAAGCAAGATGTATTTGACTGATTAACTATTCATAGTGGATCTTGAATGTTGTACTAGTTAGTAAGAATCTAGAAAGTTTCAAAATTTGTAATTATTTCATAGATATAAACAAATCCTACCCCAAATATGAATTTCATCAACCAAACATTTACATGGTAGTTGACTCTACATTAGGGTATGAAATTATTTTATTGATAGATGAATTCTTAGGATACAACCAATTTAA
The DNA here is from genome assembly GCA_037957365.1 of Torreya grandis. Classification (NCBI taxonomy): domain Eukaryota; kingdom Viridiplantae; phylum Streptophyta; class Pinopsida; order Cupressales; family Taxaceae; genus Torreya; species Torreya grandis. Next base: position 307,012 of record JARHVA010004805.1, on the reverse strand, counting down.
AATTATTCCAAAAAACCAATATAAAACCATGTCAACCATTCCATGGGGAATTTTTTGTCAACCACATACCAAAGAGCCATGACCATCATATTTCACAATATGATGCATGATATTTTCAAAGACTACATCATTTATATATTTGGAAAATAAAAGACCAGAGTCGATCATCTAATATTTCTATGAGGAATATTTGAGAGGCTACGTGAATACAAAGTTATAATAAATCCTAATAAGTGTGTTTTTAGAGTTACTTTAATAAAATTACTTGGATTCATTATGTCTCATTGAGGCATTGAAGTTGATCCAACCAAAGTATGATCAATTACCGAGATGCCACCACCTTCTAATTTGAAGTAGATCCATAGTTTGTAGTGTAATATTTAGTACATTTAACATTTCATTTCTCAATTGGCCAACAAATGTCATCTATTTACACACTTACTAAATAAGGGTGTAACATTTCATTAGGATGATTAATTTCAAAAAATCTTCCAGCATTTAAAGGACTATCATGTCAATCCACTTATTTTGTTGCCTCTTATGTTAGTAAATTCATTCCTACTATATCTATTGGCTATAGACAAATCCCTGGGAAAACTTCTAGCTCAACATTATGATAATGGAAAAGAGTATTTCATGCATTATCTAAGCCATACACTGTTCACATATGAGCATATTATATGCCCATTAAAAAAAACATGTTTATATATGGTCTTTGTATCTTAGAAACTATGACATTACATGTTAAATAACAAGACCATAGTTATCTCAAAAGTAGATCTACTCAAGTATCTACTATCCAAAATAGCTTTACAAGGTGTTTTAATAGTTTTGGGAATAATTTGAGTTTTATTCCTAATTTAGTTAAAGGGTATGGATTGATAAATTAGTAAATAATATGTGGTAATTAAGCTACTAATTTGTGAAATTTATTTTCAATTACAGCTTTTCTAAAAATAGTAATAAAAGGGAGAAAATAAGACTTAGCTTAAATTATGTTAATCTAGCTGAGACAAGATCTGATATTCACTATGTAGGCCTAGGATACTATCACAAACATTATTTTTAATTTCATTTTTTGAATGGACAAGAACACTAAAAGTGGATAGGAGTGGGATTAGCACTGTAGTCCTTCTCCAGCGTTGTCCTAAGGATTTGAGCTTTTTGGGTTTTGTTTTATAGGTCTATGTGACCCTGTCTCTAAAGTTTTGGTAGTTGAAATTCTATAGATCTCCCTATAGATTATATTATCTCTTTAAACCCTATCTTCCATTATACTTTGACAAATTTTGAACAAGAGGGTGGGTTATAAACACCTTGTTTGGGCATGTTGCCTATATACCAAAACTCTAAAGAGGGATCAATCCATATGTACTTCTCCCTTTGAAAGTGTTTGGTGAAATTATGATATAATAATGCAAAGAAATGCTAAATTAGTTGTGCTTGAGATGATTAGGGACTTTTTTAAGGATTAGAATAAGCTAAAAATAGTATTGAATGGTTACATGTAGAGAATAGGGAAATATGTTTGAATAGTCTTACTTATATTCTTGCTTTCTTTGTGATATTTTCCCACCCCCTTTCCAAATGATCTTTGAATAGTCTTTTATATGGATATATTAGTCATGGGTTGAATTTTCTCATGTTAGTTCAACAAGGATAAGGATGGGAACCCAAAAGGAATTAACCATTGGGGCTAGAAATGAGCCACAACATTGAAAGTGGACAAGAGTGACATTGGCACTATAGTCCTAGTGTGGAACTTTTATCCTAAGTAGATAAGACCTGGGAAGATGGATTGGTCATAAAAAGAGGGTCCTAACTCAACTAGGATCAATTATATAAGGATATGGATAATTAGGAATAAGTGAAAACCAGCCTAAGATGGACCTATGGGTTGGGTGTCATTAGCCATGTTGAAGTTACCAATTTTAGCATTTTATATGACTACATTTCCCCCCCCCCCCCTTTATTATAATGATGATTCAAAGTGAAATTTCTAGGATAAAGGAAAAATAGAAAGCATACCTAAACTTACCTCTAAGGGTGAATCTCATGGATCTTGTGTGATGCTAGGTGTGCATAGAGAGACCACATTGTGAAGTGTGAATCTACAAAAGAAAATAAAGAGTAGATTAGTTTTTACTAGATATAATATATCTAAAATAATAATAAACAAATATAAGTAAAAGAGAGGAAGAGAAAGGAACAAATACACCTCACCAAGTATGCAAACTAATACAAAACCTATTAGAATGTTGAGTGATGTTGAGTAATGCTAGATAATGTTGGATGATGTTGTACCAAGAGTAATATCATGAATGGAGTTGAGTGCTTAATTCCCTAAAAATTGGGTCAAGAATGCAAAGGCTATCCCTTTGGCTCCATCATCACCTACTAAGTAAAGCTAAGTGGTTATGCATGTTTTGATAAATGTTTGGACTATGTGTCCAATCCCTCTAGATAGGTGGCTCAAGAATACAAAGGCTAGTTAGACCTTTGGCTCCATCATTGCCCTATGAAGTGAAGCTATGAACTAATACCAATATGAAATGTATGTCATATGATATAGATCTTGAAGCCCATGAATGTACTCTAATATAACAATGCTGGCATGGATAGTCAAATGTATGCTAGAAACTAGGCCACTCTTAGCCACTTTGAAAGATGGGGATTAGACTTGTATGAAAGCCAATCAAAAATTAAGAATCTAGATTATGTGGAATCCACTTGAGAACTCAAGAAATTAGGAATGTGGAAGGTAGGCTTGTATTAAAGCCACTCTAAAATGATTTTAATCACCTACATATGGAATAAGGCACACAACTACTGAGAATGTTTGGATAATGTTGAACTAGGAAAGAAAAGAAATAAATGTGTTACACACATTGCCCCCAATCATTGATGTTTGGAATGTGGATTATGATCTAGAAGATATAACAACTTTAGTATCTAAAATTGTAAGTGAGATCCATCATGGCATGCATGATGCCCCCTATATATATATATTTTCTAAACAAAATATGTACTAAAACTATTGATTCTAAACTAGTCTAGTTGTGTAAATTTATAGTTGAACCTACTTTTCCTCCTACTTCTAAAAATTTTGGTTTTTTTGCTATTTAGATAGGAGTGTTGGAAATAGATAGTATCACCATTGACACTATAGTCCAGTCTTAGCACTATTTTCTTGTGCCAAATTTGATGACTATTCTATATTATTCACTATCAACCTGGTTTATTCTAACTAATTTGATGTCTAATTATTATTCTAAGTGTTCTAAAACTAGTTTTTTTGGTTTATAAGAGCTCTGATCTCTATGACAAAACCCCTATTTATTTCCCCCTCTTTTGAGGGTAGGAATGGAGACTCTGCAATGACTATCCTCGTAATAAATAGCCTTATAAGTGTGTTATGTTCCAAAATATATGATATAGAAATGATAATTGACAAGATATCTTAAGATGTATTATGGTTTATATTGAGATATTTTTAGATCAATAGGGGTATGCCTAGATAGATATAATAATGTAAAAGCATGTGTAATGTACTGAACTAGAATTGTAAATGTTAATTGTTTGTTGGCAAAGAGGGATGGAGTATGATGTCCATTATGGCATCTAAGAAAGCAAGATAGTGCATGATGTAGATCATGGAATTGAAAATAATGAGAATCAAACAAGAAACAAGCACATAACGCAAGAAGCAAGAAGTGTAAAAGGTTGGCTAAGGGGCCAAACAAATAAGGGACATGGGCACATGTCACTCAAACTAGAAAGAAATCATACAAGGCATGTTCAAATGCCACATACACATATAGTTAAAATAATAAATTTGGCATGAAACCCATAATCACATAGAAGAGTACAGGAAAGGGACATTGGAAAATGTCCAAAGGCACACATATGAATAGAAACAAAGGACATTGGCAAATGTCCTAAGGCACATACCAAAAATAAGCAAGAATTGGGAATGAAATCACATCAAGTTATGCTAAGCAAGAAGATAAAGCATGTAAATACTAGAAAATACAAGTACATCTACCTAATCAAAGCAAGAGTGAATGTATGTAAGATATGGTAGTATAAGACTAGGTATATGCTAGGAAATACATGATTTATATATACTAGTGAGTGTCGATAGAGTAATCTATGTAATTTAGTAAGTAATGTACATAAACATGATAACTAGAGTGTGTGGTGTAGGAATGACATAACCTTGATGGTGTAGTCATGTAAAAGATGCCCCTAGTGGGTATGTATATTGATATGTGTCTCAATGTATAAGTAATATTCCCCCTCAATGGGTAGAGTGAATCAATCATAGAGATGGATGTCACTACATACACTCAAAATAAGATCAAGTAAAGCATGGTAATGTAGATCAATTGACAAACAATAAGTATAGAATAAAAGATGAAGTCTAGAATGATAGTAGAAATGTAAAGCATGTATAATACATACAATCTAAGTGTTTTTGGTATTTTTAAATTATTTTCATGTTTTTGTATTTTGAAATTTTGTATTGTTTTTATATTTTTGATATAAAATATGTACAATCAAGCATAAAAATTATGTACAAGTAATTTTGAAAAGATACTATATACAAGAAATTGAGAAATTGTGTACAAGTGAATTGGGAAGGAATGATACTAACCAATGAATCTCATGGGAGACTCCCTATCATGGTGTCTTGTACCAAATAAATGAATTATGCATGATTATGAATCATGAGGGAATGGTTTATAATATGACTCTGAATATGCAAATTATTTATTGATATCTTAGAAATCATAACCTGTATTGTTTTACTCATCATCATCTTCTTGGTTTTGAACCAATGGAATGCTAGTATTGACTTTTGTTGTATCTGGATCTTTTTCTTTGATAAATTATGTCTATGAATGATTTACCTTAAGATGTTCAATAAATCCCAAACCTTGATGACAAACATTATCAACTACTAGAATAAGAGTAGTGATGCCTTGAGCTTGTTTGCCCAACCCTTGACCTTAAAAATCAAACTATTGTAGGTATTTTTGACCAAAATCATACTACTTAGAAAGTTAAGCCTCATTTTGGAGAGGTAAATTTGTATCTTTTTCATACTTTACCTATTCTTGTGGTACTATTTTTTGTTTTGATTTTGATTTTTGATCATTTTGTTGTTCTGAGTTATGATTTAGTAACCACTTCTGTACTATTTCTAAAATTTACCCTTTGTGAATGTATTCATGTGTCACTATGGAATGTTTGACTGATTTACCTTGTATAGGGTCCTCATTATAAATTGCATATTGTATATTTTTATTCAATTCCAAACATGATTATGTGTGATGCCCATGCATTTTATGATATGCACAATAATATATGGATCTTCTCATTGGATGTAGAGGAGGTAGTTTGATCAACTTATATTTAATCATTTCCTTTAGTACCTCACTTGAAATCTTATTTGATCATTGAATGATTTTTTAATCAATAGCTATATAGGCACTTTGTTGTGATTTCTTGTTATGATATGTAATATTGCTTGCAACCAATTGACTAGGTGAAGGTACATGGACATGATTGGCACTAGGGTGCCTTTGAGGCTTTTGCATTGTGATTTGATTTTCAGATGTTGTGATATTTTCATGTAATATCTAATTTTGCATTTGTAAATTTGAAATAAACTTGCTCATACTAGTGATTTGATCCCTTAAATTCTCATAAGTGCAAACCCTAGTTGCTTTTGATTGAATGTGTCAGCACATATGTTGAAGATGGCTTGAAGAAGCTATAGGTTGAATGTATGCATTAAGAAAAATAGTATAAGATACATCAAATTTTAGAGGGGTGATAGCATGGATGTAGTTAGAGGAAAATTAGCTATCACCCTTTTGAGGGAGAGGAGGAGAAGGGATTTCTTTCCTCTACATGAAATATTACATTGAAACAAGAGTAGCCAAGGAGGCATATACATCTATGTATAAACTATGTATATGGGCTATAAAATTAATGTAATTAGAGTTATAATTTTTATATAAATATGATTATAGAGAACATTCCACATGAGAGATAGAAAACAAGGGATAGAGAGTATGGAACTATGCATTGATGCATAAAGAACTGTGACATGTGCTATGATATGTCTAATATGTGTATCAATATAAACTTGAAAAAATTTCCATATGAGAGATAGAGAGCAAAGGGTAGAAAGCATGAAATTGTGTATGAATTCATAAATAGATTTGACTTGAATCATAACCTTTCTAACATGTTTAGCATGATAAACTTGAAAAAAATTCCATATGAGAGATAGAAAGCAAGGGATAGAGAATATGAAATTGTGCATGAATATATAGAAAAATTTTACATGAATCATAACATTTCTAGCATGTTTAGCATGATAAACTTGAAAAAAAATCCATATGAGTGAGAGAGAGTATGCAAAAGGAATATTGAAATCTTGTGCATTTTTAGTAATGATTTTTGCAATATCATCCCTTATTATACAAATTAAGCATGAAATATAAAGAATGAAGCTTTGTATTAACATATGATAAACTTCGTCATTCATGTACATGATAGGACCAATGATGGTTTCCTTATTTTGTACAAGAAATGTAAGAAAAATTTGTAAATAAGTGAGATCCATTTTTGAAATTTGATTTTAAAATGTAAGGTGATATCTCAAAAGAAATAGGATCTAGTATAGGCAACTAGGATTTGAAAGATAAATATTTTGACAAATTACTATGAAATTTTGAAATTGAAATTGAATTTTTGAGTTAGATATGCAAGTAAAAAAATCAAAAAATTATGGTAAAATTAGTGATTTAATGGGACCTAGTAGATGGAACTAGGGTTTTGAAAAATAATTTTTTTTTAGAGTTACTATTGAATTTTGAAATTTGAATAGATTTTTTGATTTAAATATGCTAGTAAAAATTTAGAAAATGATTGGAAAAGTACTAGAAAAATTATTGGGACCTAGTATGGGCAACTAGGGTTTGAAATAAAATTATTTTAAAATTTAATACTAAATTTTAAAATTTTAAAAGAATTTTTATTTAAATATTCAAGTAAAAAATTCAAAAATTTATAAGAAAAAATAGAAGGAATATTACCCTAGGGTTTATAGGGATTTTATGCACAAATAAAGTTGATTTCACTAATGATTTAATAGTTTTGGGAATAATTAGGGTTGTATTCCTAATTTATTTAAAGGGTATAGATTATAAATCAACAAATAATATATAGTAGATAAACTAATAATTTATGAAATTTATTTGCAATTAGAGATTTTCTAAAAATAGTAATAAGAGGGTGAAAATAAGACTTAGCTTAAATTGTGTTGATTTGACTGAGACAAGATCTGATAGTCACTATGTAGGCCTAAGATACTATTTAAAACATGATTTTAACTTTAATTTTTTGCTTAGATAGGAGCACAAAAAGTGGATAGGAGTGGCACTGGCATTGTAGTCCTTATCTGACACTGTTATCTTATGGATTTGAGCTTTTTGGGTTTTGTTTGGTAGGTATGTGTGACCCTGTCTCTAAAGTTTTAGTAGTTGAAAGTTTTTAGATCTCCTTGTATAGTATTTTTTCTCTTCAAACCCTATATTTCATTAAAATTTTACCAATTTTGAACAAGAGGGGGCGTTAGTATGTTTAAGATTCACTAGATGTGGATCTATACCCCTTATGTGGGCATGTTGCCTACATACCAATACTCTGAAGAGAGATCAAGCCATATGTAATTATCCCTTTAAAATTTATTGGTGTAATTTTGATATGATAATGCAAGGTGCTAAATTGGATGTTCTTGAGATGATTAGGGACTGGTGTAAAGATTTGAATAAGCTAAAAATAGTATTGGATGGTTGTATATAGAGAATAGGGAGATGTGCTTGAGTAATCTTGCTTTCTTTGTGATATTTTCCCACCCCCTTTCCAAATGATCTTTAAATGGGATTTTATAGGGATCTATTGGTCATGGATTTAATTTTATTACATTAGGCCAATAAGGATAAGGATGGAAAACTAGAAGGAATTAATTATTAGGTCTAGAAATGATCTTGGATAATAGCACTGAAAGTAGGCAGGAGTGGCATTGGTGCTATAGTCTTAGTGTGGTGATATTTTTTTGATTAGATAAGACCTGGGGGATGGATTAGTCATGAAAATAGGGTCCTTGCTTAGTTTGGATCAAGTTTGGAAGGCTATGAATGATTGGGAATCAATGAAAATAAGCCTAAAAGGGTCATGAGAGAAAGCAAAAGGAACCTATGGGTTGGGTATCATTAGCCATGCTCAAGTTACCAATTTTTGCATTTTATATGACTACAAAAGGTTGTATAGCTAAATGTATCATACATATGAGTTAGTTTGAGATAGAATATGTCAACCAAAAGGCTATTAAGGGATATGTACTCATAGATTAGCTTGTCAAAACTCCCCTTATATATGTAGAGCCTCTCACATTTCAATCCTTAGATGATTCAATTATAACCATAATTGGAACACCTCTTGAGGATCAGCAATAGAAGTTATATTTTGATGAATAATTCATAGCACATGGATCAAGGGTAGACCTTTTATTTATTACACCATAGGGGGTCTTATCCCTAAATCATTCCATATCAGCTTTTCTTATACCAATAACATGGTTGAATATGAATAAAGGGATTTTCTAATTAATACAATTGAATATTCATAATCTCAAGGTTTAAGGTGATTCTCAATTAATCATCAATCAAGTTATAGACCATTTTTGGACCAAAAATGACAATTTGGCACAAGGCCATGATCAACACTCTTAAATAATAGATTCCCAACATATAATTTGAACACATATCAAGGGTAACTAATATAATGGTGGATTTCATGACCACCATTGGCTCTTTGATCCATCATATACATAAGGCAAAATAATATCAATTCCTCATGGAAAATCTTCTAGCACCTGCTCATGAACCTTTCATCATTATAGTGATCTATGATATTATTGATCTTAACTTCATATGGTATTAAAACCTTTACACCTACCTTCATGACCATATTATGCAACCAAACCTATCATTTAAACAATCCAAAGCCTTTACCCACCAAGTCACATGATATACCTTACTTCGACCCACCATTTACTGCCACAACTTTGACAAAACTCTACTTCATTGTTTGACTTTGGAAGAATCAACACTAGCATTATGGGAAGTTCATGAAAGATTATGTGTATCCCACACTATTGGGGTCATATTCTCCAAAAATCTCCTACGTATCAGTTATTATTATCTAATTATAGATGTAGATGTAGATCTTTATGTCAAAAAGTGTGACAAATGTCAATAGCATGCCAATCTAATTCATGCCCTACCCAAATCACTAAAACAAATGCTTAAACCATGGCCATTTGATACATTGGGCCTTGATCTCATTAATAATATAAACCCCACCTCATATGATGGCCATAAACACATCCTTATTTCTACCAAATATTTCACTAAGTGGGTTGAAGTTATACCCCTCACTTAAGTGACTGGAAAGCAAATTTCAAAATTCATCTTTAACCATCTCATTTTTTGATATGGTATCCCATATAACATTATATTTGATAATTTTATATTTTTCACAAACAAGGATGTCAAATTATAGAGACTCAAAACTGGCCACAACTGGCTTTCAACTAGACTTCAAACTAATTCCTACCAACCATTGCAAATTAAACCTAAGAATCACTTAACATACCAAATTTACTTGTGCATCATTAATCAAATCTCAAAATCACATTGAGACATCCTTAATTGGGTTATCATATTTTATATAACAATAACCTCTCATGGATTCATCCCTGAGCACCTTGAGACATCACAACAATCAATTTGGCCTATGGACCTATTAAGTGGGGCACATGAACAAATATTAAATCTTGAAAGATCTAAAAGGCTAATCAAAATTAATTAACAAGTTAAGCCAAATTAAATGCCAAGTTGAATTATCCATGTGTAATTAATGAATAACTAATAAAATAAATTCAAAAATATAAATATCCTAGCCTTTCATCATGACCTTTATGAGTTGTCAATCTCTTTGAAAATATCCTAAAATATCTCATTTTGGAGACCCACGCCTACTCATTGTAAATCATGATTAATTGATAAATATTAAATCTATTGGGGTTATATTTGACTCACCTAGGTTAGGTTTTAATTCATTCCATATTTAAAATACACCTTGACTCAACTTGGGTTGGAGTTAGATCTATTTGTTACAAATATAATAGCTTGCCTATTTAATTTTAAGCTATTTTAGTGAAAAGTTATCATGCACAAATGACTTAAAATATTTGAGAAGAGTAGTGTTATAATGTAAAAATTACCTTTCAATTTATTTTATAATGCTAAAATATTGATCCAAGCTACATCAAGCCAACACAAGCCATGGTGCCAAGGAGAGAAGGAGATACACAACCTCCATTTCCAAAGACTCTTTAATGCATAAGCTGAGCAAGCCACTCAATAAAGTTCCTAAATAGAGTTCCTAAATAAAGTAAACGATATGTTCTCTTTTGCATTTTATTTATGTTTTAATTTTTATTTTGTTACTAAGCTCACCCCTAAGATCTAAGATTGTAAGTGTTAGTGTTAGTGTTAGTGTTAGTATTAGTGTGTTTCTTTGAGTTTTTGTTACTTGAACTAACATGTTACTAACCTCCCTTCTTGGATTCCTATGATCATAAATAGCACACCTAGTGTGACATACACCCCATGAAGTTTCTCTTATACCCTTTAAGACCATTCTACTAATGATTTTCATGTAAAAATTTGAGCTTGTTGATCAAAATAAGTGAAAATTGGAAGCTAAGGGATGTTTTTATGGAGTTGTGATATTGCACTTATAGTTTTATTTTTTCACTTATAGTTGTGTTTTTACAATTATTATTGCATTTTTATACTTATAGTTAAGGTTTTGCACTTACAATTACATTTGTGTAGTTACAGTTACATTTTTCACTTACAGTTGTGGTTTTGCACTTATAATTGCATTTTTGCACTTACAATTGTAGTTTTGTAGTTACAACTATGTTTTTGCACTTATAGTTGTAGTTTTATAGTTATAGTTGCATTTTTACACTTACAATTGCATTTTTTCACTGTGTGTATACCTGAGACTGATATGTTATATTTTAGAGCTTCGTTTGGGGTCATTCAGATTCCATTTTTTATGTTTTTTTTAAAACCATGTGTTTTCTCTTAAATTTTTAGAATATACTATTAGTTTACCTTAAAATTACATAAATGTTTCATAAAATCTCAAAAAAACTCTTAAAATTATAAGACCTAAATGGGAAAGAGGCACAAATTTGAAAGTGGTTAAGTCTTAAACATTTCATTTTGTGTTTAAAAGGAATTTAGTTATTTTTATGATTCGATTGTTTGTGAAAGTTTTTACATGTTTTAAACTAAGGATAAGGGGCCAAAGTTCAAGAACATTTAAATTTGTGCATTAAAATAAACACTCACATTTAGATTACATTCTCTTAAGAGTGTTTTGTTTTTATGTGCATTATTTCAAAGTTGTTTGTTTTTGTGAAATGATTAATGAGTGTATGCAATACCCCATCCCATTTATATAACTTGGGTGACCAAAATTGCTCTTTATTTACACGTGTAATTTTTTTAAAGGTGTAAAATAATGTCATTAAGGATCTCCTCAAATTTTTATGGTTTGAGTGATCTAAGTGCAACCTTAAAGTCTTGTCACTTATCATTTGTTTTTGTACAATTTAGCTTGTAAGTGGGATTTCATAGCCTCCTCACGAGTTCTCTAGGGGTGAGTTGACTTGAGTTTTCATCTCCTATAATTATACCAACCCCACTCCATGGTGGGCTATATAAATCAGGCATGAATACTATGATTACAAGGGGGCTAAATGGCTAGCCTCTTCAATTGTAACAAAAACCTAAGTCAAGTCTGGCTAACCAAGGGATTCTACTAAGAAGTACACAAATAGAATTTCTATGTAAAAGAATAGACCCTTACATAGTAAGTTATCTAGTATGAACTCAATTGATGTGATTGCATCTATAGTGTTAACCACACTTGGAACCATCTATATGCATGAAACCTATAGTTTTAGAACAACCCAACTTACCACACAAATATATTATTGATGCAAGGTGAGTAGCCCAAAGTTCCATGTCAATGTACAATCTCTTGAGATAAGGGGGGTGTAAAAACCCTACTTATTCATGAGCTTTTATTTTTGGATTAACACTTAAAATCGTCTCAAAATCATGTATATAGATGGAATTTGATAGTACTATGTAACCTTATCAATTTTAGGATCTATGATGTTATACTTAGGTGTTTATGTCATTTTATCTTTTCTTGTTTGGTTTTGAGTCTAATATATCTATTTTTTTATTCCATGTCAAAATGAGTTTTATTTATATGTCACTCCTTTGTTTTAGGAGGCATTAAAATGGCCATTTTGATTACATGACTTTGCCTTAGTCTTTTGACAAATCTTTGTATGTGTGTCATTTGATTGAAAAGGGTAACATTACACTACATAATTCAATTTGAATATTGTGCCTTTAAGTCTTGAAACCAACCATTGACTACATCTTTAGAGTGTGATAAAATCATTAATCTACTTAAATTATTTCATAGACTTGTTTGTCTTGTTTCTAAAGTTCCATTTTTGAAACCAAGCCATGTATGTCATTTGGATATATGCCTAGTGTCATTATGTCATTCAATTTTGTTTAGTTAAAGATCCTAATTTTCATTATTTTTTTTGCCTTTATTTGGGATAAATGGCCTATCTCTCCATATGCTTTTTATTTCATGACCTATGCCATTTGACCAAGTTCATATTTGATTATGTGTGCCTAGTTTATGCCAAGGTGTTTTAGTTTTGTTAGACTAAATATCTCACCTTGTTTTTAAGTCTAGATTTTATACTTATTTTGACAAAAGTCCTAACACATCCCTATTTTGAGCTTATCTTTTGATGTTGTATTTGGTAAAAATACCTAGCAACCTTTTTTATAGATTAGACTTGTTTAGAACACTTTGGACCTAGAGTTTGGCATGCCAATTTTTATTTAGCCACTTGGCCTTTTGGTTAAGACATTTGATGTTAGAAATTTGATATTATATTTTATTAGACCAAGTTTTAGCATAGATCATTTTTGAGATATATCTCCACCTTTTGACCAAGTTAGACTATGTTTTGACCATTTGTCCTTCAGACATTTTTTAGAGTTTATAGAACTCTAGTCTTTTGCATAACGCTCATCACTATTTTGGATATGTCTCATTATACTCATAATGGAAACATGTATAATACAAGTTATGATAGATGGCCACACAAATTAACTTTGTTTGAGACCCCTATGGTGAAGAAGTGGTTTGTGATCTGGATCCATATCCTCCTTACAATATTCAATTTTGAGAATAAATCTAAACACCATGTTTTGTGGTATATTAGTTAGTTCAGTTGATGTATGATGTTAGTTATCTCACTGATTATGACATCTAATCCCCCACTTATACCAATAACCCTCCTTTAGTTTTAATGAACCACCAAGATCTACAACATTTAAGAACTATAATTTCTATACCAAGACCTCATCATTTGGCTTGTGTGAGCAATCAAGCTTCATAATGCCCTACCATTTATATACCAAGACCTCATCCTTTAGCTTGTACATGTAATTAAGATCCACAACACCTTACCATTTTTATATTAAGACCTTTTCCTTTGGCTTGTTTGATTAATCAAGCTCCATAATGCCCTACCATTTCTATCCCAGGATCTCATCCTTTGGCTCATAATAGAAACTATATTTCGTAATGCCATACCATTTCTATCTCAAGACCTCACCCTTTGGCTTATGATAGTAACCACACTTCATAACTCCTTACCATTTCCATTCTAGGCCCTTGTCCATTGGCTTGTAATATCAAACATGATTTTCAATGCCCTACCATTACCATTCTTATCCATTCCAAGTATAGTAACTCGTTATCCCAATAAGGTTATCTAATCACAACTCGATGAGTCATAGTTATTATCTTAAGCCATAGACCAACCTTTATCAAGCCTATCATTATCCAACCACCAATCATTCTTCATCCATTTCTAACATTTCTCCACTTTAAAAAATCCTTACCAATTATCCAGTCCCAACTGAGCCAATCAATAGCTCTCCAAGTAAGTCAATCATTCAAAAACCAAGACATATTCAAAATGGGTATTTTATAACTATATACACATAATATTTTTAACTTTTATTGATTACTAACACTTTACATCTTACAAGAACCCATCAAGACTTAATCTCTCTAAGTGCATGCATTAAGGGGTGTACCAAGAAAGGGGTGGGAAGACCTTTGGTGCTTTTTAGGATTTTTGTCCCTTATTCCCACATTATTACCAATCCAACCAGATCCCAAAACCTTTACCTAAGCTACTTATCCTCCTTTAAGTATTCCTCTAGTATTTTCCTCTTTCCATTCTTCCTTTTCTTATCCTAAACCCATTTTGGATAGTTGGCTATACTGGGTCGACTGGGTTGACCCAATATAGTTTAGGGGTATTCTTTACTTTCTTATCTTCTTAACCCTTTGGCCAACCTAGCTCAGACTTAGTAAATTATATCGAAAAACACATTGGGTTATTTGGGTCAACCCTGTATAGTTGATGTTCTTGGAAAGATCTCAGGCAAGATACACCTATATATATAAGATCATTTAAACCATTATTCATATGTGCAATAAAGAGTTATTATTTGCTCATGCTTCTTCACAATCTTCTCTTCCACCATTCTACTTGAGGAGACTTAGATTAGGTTTCTTATTTGGAGAATCTAATCTTGTGTATAAGTCTTGGATGCTTTGGCCTTTATTAGTGATCCTTACAAACCACAACAACCTCTTGAAAATAATCTTTGTCTAAGGGAGAGATTGAGTCTCAATGGGTTCACATTAAATTAAGTATATTCTAACTTTGTTTTTATTTCTTTTAGTAGATAGAAGTAGCATAAGTGTTGGCTCAAATAATACTTTCATATTTTTTGTATTAGGGTGTTACTCATACTTACTTTAATTGAAGTTCCCTATACATTTTTGTTTTATTATTTCTAATGCCCACTTTGTGTCACAATATTTGGTGTGCACTAGATTAGATTTACTTTCTTGTTATTAGAATAGAGTGAATGTTTTAAACCTTAGGACTTCATTAGGGTTTATGTGTGATTGTGTTAGACTGTAAGCTTTAGAAACCTTCCTAACATGATATGTTGTGACAATTGATCTCCTAATCAGGTCCAGTGGATCACCATATTGGTCATGCTCCCACTTAATAAGTGTATCCCCAATTGGAAGTGTAGGTATGCTCTATCTTCTCTGAGCTAGGATTGATTTATAGACATGATGTATTTTTTATTGCAGCATACATTCTAGTTAACCTGACATGAAACTAACCCTTACAAGATTTTTTTCACTTTATTTCATTCTTTTAGTCATCATTTTTATCATATATTTTGACATATTGGATTGATTCTATTGACCTAACTATTTTTCTTTGTGCATATCTTTTCAAGAGTAGGAAACTAGATCAACCCTATCGACCCAATATAGTTTTTTAGTCTTTTAAACACCTAATTCATCCTACTAGGTCAACCTAATTAAGACCTTATAATTTTGACACTTTTTTTTAGGTTCCTGTATAATTTGATCGATTTTGTTGACCTAGTTTGTAGGTTTCTCAAAACATACTTTAAGGTTCTTCATTAGAAATCTTCCTTCATTTCCTCTTTGATCTACCAAGGTTCCTTTCTACTTCTCTATTTATTTATTTTTTGTCTTTCATTTCATATTTTGTATTTTTTAAAACTTCCCTTACATAGTCAACTAGATCGACACTATCAACTTAGTTCTATGTTTTATGTGTTGTCTAAAATAACTAGATCAACACTACCAACATAGTTCATTTTTAGACCTTGATTGCATAGTATATGTTTGACCATATTAACCCTATTCTATATTTTATGCATTTAGTGTCAACACTATAACTTGTTTCAAATTTTTAATTAACCTCATATCTGTTAGTAATTAGTTCACACCTTTCTTTTCTTATTGTTTGCATGATTAGACTAGCTCACATAGTTTAATTAGGGGATTTTTATTTAATCATTTAGTTTAACTATTTCTATTTTATTCACACACAAACAAATCAAAAAAAACATAAATAAGAACTTTAACATCTTATCTACCCTAGGTCAATCTACTTAGATTTCATCACCAAGGGCAAAGTCGAATTGATGCATTGGTCAACTATAAATCATGGTTAATGGTATATTCGGGCTAAGCACCTGACACCCTTATCATTGTGATATGTGAAGTTAGGGGGTAAGCCCTAATACCAAGATTGTATAATTTACACTAAAGTCCCTTTCAACCTAAAATAATTAAAACCATCCTTAGATTTTTATCTAGTACCTTACATATAGCCAAGTTTCAATAACATTAAAAATCATTTCTTAATAATCTAATTAACAATTATTTTGACCAATTAGTTAGCTTTACTTTTCAAGTTGATTTATTACTCTTTTCTCAATTATGTGTTCAGAAACTTACATTAGCCATTATTAGTACCAGGTTTTATTTTATGTGCCTCAATTGGATTGGCCAATGTTAATCTAATTGACTATTTGTTTCCTTTTAGCTCTTACTTTCCTAGATTATCTAAAAAACATATCTTATTTCAGATCATAACTTGTTATCATATTTCTCTTTCTCCCTATTTATTGTATTAGGTTGACCCAATTGACCCTATATCTTTTTCAGCCCCTGTATAGTGTACTAGATCAACCTAGTCAAACCTGTATAATTTTTAGCTCCTTTTTCATCTTATCCTACCTCTATTCACTATATTGGATTGACCTAGTCAACCCTATATAGTTTACAAGTCCTATTTTCTATGTTTGGTCAACCTAGTTGACCCTATACTATCTTCTACTTTCCTTTTTAATCAATCTAGTTCCTATCTTTCCAATTCTACATTTTATTCATCTCTCTTTAGTTAGAATGAAATCTCCTATTATAATCTTCTTGGATAGCTTGAATCTATTTAGATACTATATGGGATGTTCATTTCTTCCTCTATTTTCTTCCTAAGAGCACCATCACTCTTGGGGCACCTCTTCTCCTCCTTCATCTATGAAGTATAACATGGTGTAAATGACACCTCAAGATGAAGTTGATGAATTTGATACTTTTTATACCTACCAAGAAACTTCTCAAAATCTTCAAACTTATGTGGGGGTAATTGATACAAGTTTACTTAACAATCCCACTAGCAATCCATCTTCTTCCAATCCTATCCCTAATACCAATTTGTGGAGTGTTCCTACCAACACTAACCCACCTCTTGATACAACCCAAATTTTATCCCAAGTTATTTAACAATTGAACATTATACAAAATTCTAATACCAACCAAACGATATAACTTCAACAACACTTAATTAGTGTGTCTAATCAACTCCAACTATTCATCCTCAAGATAATCCTAATTATATTTCTCCACCTCTTAGGATGCCTTAGGTAATGTTATTCCTCAACCCATAATGAACAACAAGATGCTTCAAACTATTCAAAATGAGCCTTTTTCCATTCATTATTTCCACTGATATTGCTAACATATCTCTAACTATCAAATATGATGGGACTAAAGCCCCTGCCTCATTTCTTAAATCCTTTGGCAACCTTTAAAAATAGTGGATCCAAACTAATACATTCTCCACTACTAATCTCTTAGTCAAAACTTTTACTAATGATGTATTAGCATTGTATAATCAAATTCCCTAACATTCTATTTATCAAATTAAGGATTTAGTTAATCCTTTGGTTAAAGAGTTTCAACACAATGATCTTCTTGAAAATTATCTTAGCCACTTCATCAATGCTAAGAATTATCCCATTGAATTATCTCATGACTTTATCAAAATATGGAAATCTTTAGCTTATAAAGTTGATCATAATATGAATGATAATAATCTAATAAAACACTTTATCACCACTTTGACTCCTACTCTCCAATATAAGGTTCAAACCATTGCTCCTAAAACACTTAATGAATCTCTTGATCAATCTAATCATCAAGACTTTCTCATGAAACAATTTGAACCTAATCCTAAACTACTTAAAGAATATTTCAAAACATCTAATTCTATCAATAGCAACACTCTACAAACCAAACAAAAAGTTACCAAACTGATATTCCTTCACCTTCTCATACACCTCTCTCAGTTTAGCAAATGAAATAATTTTTACCACCCTCAAATCCTTTCATTTATCCTAATGCTCCTCCTAAGTCGTATGACCCTAATCTATTTTTCTAGTTCCATGTTGACATTGGGCATTCTCATGAATCTTGTAGAGGTCTCAATAAATTTCCTATTTCCTATATGCTTGGTGATTCATTCAAGCATGAATATATGATCAATATTCATCATCAATAATACACTATTACTTCCCAAAAATGACAAACTTTCAAAAATTCTACCTCTAATAACCAAAAATATTCTTCTAATAATCAATTAAATGCCAAGGATGTTTATGCCATTAACACTGATTATGACCAATATTATAACAAATCTTAATATGTCAACATTACCAAGGTTAATTATCATCATAAATCAACTCATAAAGATCCTATTACCAAGCCTAAAAATCTATCTTTAGAATAAAAACTTCTTAAAGATACTACCACCTCTAATGTTGATTTGGAAGCATTTGATAAACAAATTCCTCTTTCTGATCCTCCAACCACATCTATACCTTCCAAAAATACTTTACCTTCTAAACCTCATACTAGTTCTTCTAAATCTCATTGGAATTTTCTTGAAAAACTCAAATCTATGCCTTGTAAAATTCCTCTTATGGAGTTGGTTTGCACTTCATCCTATCATCATAAATTCCTTATGCAACAACTTTAAGAAATTGAAGATCCATCCTCCATCAATGAAGATCCAACTTCTACTTATTTTCAACCTAATAATGTCAATACCATTGAAACCATGTGTCCTTATTATAAGCCCTCTATTGAATTCCTTTAGGAGGACATGATCAATGATGAAATTCTTTATTATTCTGATGATCTACCACTTTTTATAAAAATAGCCATTAATACCACTCTTATATAAAAAGTATTATTTGATGAAGGATCTAGTATTAATGTGACATCCTTGTGGATTATACAACTTGGTTATAATAAGTATCATCTCAAGAAAACTCATCTTACTTGTCATGGTTTTGATAAGAAAAATCAACATCCACTGGTTATATTTAGATTCTATTAGCCATAGGACCTAAGACCATTCAAACCAAGATTATGGTCTTTGATCTCCTTTTAACTTACAATATCCTTCTTGGTCATCTATAGACCCATCGAATCAAGGCCATTTCTTCTTATATTAGTCAATCTATTAAATTCTTACATAATGGGAAACAATACAAGTATGAAGCCGATCCCAATTCATGAAACATTTAGCTTCCTAATCCTAAACCTCAATATCATATTCCTATAAATCCTAAGATTAACAATCATCCTTTACTTGAGCTCATCAACATGAGTCTTGATTTAAAAGTTACTCTTGAAGATTATAATGATAATGATCCTAATGAATTAAAACATGCTTTTAATACTACCAAGTTACCTCTATATATTTCATAATGGTTTCCTCCTATATAACCAAGAGACTATACCATTCCTATTATGGATGAGATTACCAACTTTCCCCCTCCATGCAATACTCAAGAGCCTTATTTACTAGAAGATGCTTTCACTTGCAATGATTTTAGATTGGTTAAATTATTTTAACATCTTCTCATCATGTCTCCTCATACATTCAACAATATTTGGATTCCCCCTAATTCTCAATCTTGTATAATTTCTCCAACATATGATGATAACTATATCATGGCCCAAGCTCAATATAGAGAGTTAGATATTTAGTATTACCAAAAAAAATTAGCCCAAATTCATGATTTTAATCAGGATGTGCATACCATTTTTGAAGATCATACTTTTTATCTTGAAGGTCATGTGCCTCTCTTCAATCCTCCTCTTATTGATACTCCTTAGGTGGTAGACAAATTTATTCCTTTTGAACCTCCAAAAATATCTACATCTCCTTTACCACCTATCAATCCAATCATTGCATCCAATCCTTCTCCCACCATCAAATCCACTAATATATTAATCTCTTATATTCCATTTACTTCTTTTTCTCCTAAAATTACACTAGATGCCAAGGAAACTAATGTTCATCAGATACATTCTAAATTTGATATCCATGGTAATCACATTCTTGATCTTAAAGTAGATGTCAAATATTATGGTCATCTTCCTATCTTGCCTAGTGATGAAGCTATTATTGAGTTGCTTCATGCTCGGGAACTTTAACTTCCTTGGTAGCATCATAAACTTGGAAAATTTTCAAAACTAAAACTTCTTGCTTCAATAACTTCATTGCTAGCATTTATCCTAAAAAAAAGCCAATTTTATATTTACCTATTACACCATACCACTTTCAAGATGGTAATGCCTTGCTTATCAAAGAAACCAATCACATCAAATATGGTACCCCATCTTGTCCTCGATTGATTACAGTTTCTTAAGAGTTTTCACCTACTAAACATGATAATTTTAGCTTATTCTTTTAAAATATCATGAATCTTTCACTTGGTCCTACAAGGACATGCCTAGCATTAACCCTAGCATTGTGGTGCATAATATCATTACATATAATGATGCCAAACTTGTGCATCAAAATCAATTAAAATTTCCACCTAAAGTTTCAACTCTATGTCATGAGGAAATCATCAAAATTACTCAATGCTAAATTTATCAAACTACTGGATTATTCTGAATGGGTTTCCAACATTATTCCAATTTGGAAGAAAGTCACTATGGTCCTTTACATTTGTATTGATTTCTAAAACCTTAATCTTGCTTGTCCCGAGGACAACTTTCCCTTACCTTCAATAGATGCCATCATCAATTCCATGACTAGTTATGAAATGTTATCTCTTATGGATGGTTTCTCAGGATACAATTAGATTCATATCACTCTCGAAGACCAATATAAGACTAATTTCATCATAGAATCGGGCACCTATTAGTATGTCAAAATGCCCTTCAATCTCAAAAATGTCAGAGCCACTTATCAATGTGTGATGACTCATATCTTTCAGATCTCATTCACAAAATTGTTAAAACCTATTTGGATGATCTTATTTATAAATCCAAACATTGTAAGAGTCATCTCTTTGATCTTTCTATCATCTTTAACCATCTACTTAAATATAAAGTTAGACTTAATCCTTATAAATGTGTCTTTAGAGTCACATCTAGAAAATTGTTAGGATGTTTAGTCTCTCAATGGCATTGATGTTGATCCTACCAAAATTAGTGATATCATCAACATTCCTACTCCTCATTGTATTCCCAACATTTTTACTTATTTAGGCATGTTTGGAGTAATTAGATGATTCATCCCTAAAATGGCATATCGAATTCACTCCATCAATTCCCTTCTCAAGGAAAGAACTACTTTAGAATGGATGGATCCATGTCAAAAATCCTTTGACAACATGAAAGAGTTATTGCTTCATCCACCTACACTTCATCCACCTTTTAATGATAAATCTTTTGATTCCATATACTTCTTCCACACCTATTTTAGTTGGGGTAATGCTTTCCCAATAAGATGATACAAGAAGAGAGTTTGTTGTCTACTATATTAGTCGAGGCCTCATCGATTATGAAACATGTTATACCAAAATTAAGCATGATTTCCATGCTATCTATTTTTTGGATGAAAAGATTTATCACTACATCTTTTATGAAACTAATAATGCCATCATCCATTCTAACCCCCTTCATCATTTCTTATCTAAAGCCTTTCTTCCTATAGATAGAATTTGCAAATGAATGGTCTTACTTATGGAATTTGATCTTCACATCATCACTCAAAAATCTGTTAAAGGACAAGTCATAGCTAACCAACTTGTTGTAGCCCCCATTATGGACATTTATTCCCTTCAATATGACCTTCTAGATGACAATATCCTTTACATTGAAGGTCTTAATCAAGCTATCTCTCTTAGAGATTATTTTCATAGATTTATCACTGATCTTAAAGCCAATAATCTTGAAGAATATTCCAATCCCTAAAGTACTAAAAAACCAAAGGTAGTTATCAAGGAGCTCCATAAAATCAATATTAACTTGCATGAGGATAATTAGACCCTTCATTTTGATGGTGCTAAATGCCTTCAAGGAGCTAGGGCAGGTTGTATTCTCATGAGTCCTCTTGGTAAGATCATTCCTTTAAAATTTAATTCATATTTTATGTCACTAATAATATGGCTAAGTACAAAGATCTAATCTTAGGCATGAGAGATGCTCCTAACTTAGACATTCAATACCTTCATGATTTAGGTGATTCTCAAATTATTTTTCATCAAGTTAGTGGTGAATATCAATTTAAAAGTGAGACCCTTGTTACCTATCATAAAATTACAACCAATCTTACTAAGGATTTTATCTCTTTCACTATTTAACATATTCTAAGAGATCAAAATTCCATTGTTAATTCTCTTACCTCTTCAAATTCTCTATTTCATCCACATCAAGTTCTTTTTTATTGTTTTTTTCTTATATAAATGCCATCTTCAAATCAATAACTGAATTTGCTTATCTATCATATTCAAGCTATTACCATTTTACAAATCCCTTGTTATAAAGACATCATTCAATTATTAGAACACAAAACTTATCCTCCTAATTTAGACTATCATGAAAAGATACACATTCATAAAGAAATTTTAAAATATGTATTTTAACACATCTTTTACTTTTATAATGTTGAAGGTACCTTACTCTATTATGTTATACAAGATGAGGTTCCTCCTCTTCTTGAACAATCACATGGGGGCATTTGTGGTGGTCACTATAGCATAAATGTTATAGCATGCAAATGCCTACGTATGGGTTAATTTTGGCCTACTTTTGAAAAGGATGAAATTTAATATGCTAAAAAGTGTAATCTTTGTCAGCTTCATGATGATCATATCCGTTCACCTCCTACCAAATTTCAAACTATCAAATCTCCTTGGCCATTTTCCACATAGGGATTTGATCTCATTGGTAAACTTCCTGGCTCCCAAAATGAGCATGTCTTTATCATCACTGCTACAAAATATTTTACCAAGTGGGTAGAAGCCATGCCCCTCATTAACATCACTAGTCTTACCATTTCCAAATTTATTATTAACCAAATTATTTACTACTTTGGCATTCCCCATATCATCATTTCTGATAATGGTGGTAATTTCAAAAATAAACATGTTAAACAACTTTGCAACAAATTCAAGATCAATCAATAAAATTCCATGCCTTATCATCCACAATGTAATGGCCAAGTTAAGGCTACTAATAAAATTTTCAACAAAACTCTCCAAAATACATATCATGAAACTTGCACAGATTGGCATATCCATCTTTACCCTACACTTTGGCCTTATCAAACTATCATATACACTACCATTGGGGCAACTCCATTTTCTCTAGTTTATGGTTCTAATTCGGCCCTTCCTTTAGAATTTGAGCTTCCCTCTCTTTGTATATATCTTCATGGCATTATTCATGATAAAGAATTGTGTGAAGATTTCCTTCACACCCTTGATCTTCCTGATGAACATCATTTTTCCACCTTGCAATATAACCACCAATACAAGGCTTGCATCGCTAGAAAACATAACAAATGTGTTAAAATTTGCACTTTTAATTTTGGTGATCTTATCCTTAAACTAGATTACACCCATGATAAAGAAGGTAAATACACCTAAAAATGGTGGGGCCCATATCTATTTAAATATATTCTTGGTCTAAGTACCTACCATATTTAAACCAATGAAGGACATGTTTTCTATCTATATCTATCTAATATTTTTTATAGGTTACCTAAGCATAGGTCTCTCCCTTTTTAGTAGTTTATTTCCTTTTACAAACCTTTATTCCTCCCTTTTGGTTTTTTAGTTTTCTGATGTACCATTGTCTTCATTATCTTCTTTCATTTTCTCTTATTTTTTGCACCCCTTGGGTTTTTCTTTTGTGAGTTAATTTGTAAGACCATGGATAGGACCTAACATTCCTCACAAAACCACCATCTTTTATATATTTTTCTCTCTTGTTACTCCTTAAAAATGTTGTTTTTTCATCTTTTAGGTTTTGTTTTTATTTTGTAAGTTACTTTGTAAGACTGCAGATATGACCTAACATCCCTCGTAATATACTATTATTTATTTTCTTACCTCGCTTTACTTTTCTCTTGCTTATTAGCACCCTCATGGGTTTCTCTTTTATGAGTCAATTTGTAAGACCATGGATAGGACCCAACCCTTGTCATAAAATTACCAACTTTTCATATTCTTGATCCTTGT